>NPFG01000021.1:0-213765 GCA_002288965.1 Xylaria sp. MSU_SB201401
TTTCTAAAAATTATTTAATAATATATCTTTAAAAAGTTATTTTATAAAGATTATTTCAGCGTGGTTTTTTAATATCTCTATAAAATAAAATAGCTATAAAATTAAAAAGAAATATTATTAGATTCTTATTTAATAAGAATTTAAATATATTAATTATTAGTTTATAAAACTTAAATTAGGAAAGTTATTAAAGTTTAGTTAAGGTGGAAGTAAGTACCTTTATAGCCTATTTCCTATTGTAAGGTACTGGCCGACTAGGCCGGGTGGCCGGTTAGGTGGGCAGGGACTCTAGGTAGCAGACGCTATCCTCTTAGGGGCCGCGAAACCTCCGTGACCTGCCAAGACTCTAGCATAAACTCAACAGCCAATCAGAGCAGTCAAAGTAATCAGTACTTCTATTTACTAACAAATTTGCTTATACCAGATGTTATTGCAACTATTATTATTATAAAGTGCTATATCGTACTCTTTATAGCCGTAGACCGTTTGCGATCTTTTCCTAATAATATTACCGTCTACCTCACCTAAAATAGTCTGTTTTTGGCTGTTAATTGAGTAGCCTTTACAAGCCTTATACTTGCTTTTTTTACCCCTATTAACTAGTTCGTGTGTTAAAGGCTCGTTTTTAAAGCTATTTGTACTCGAAAAGCCCCTTTCGCCAGCCCTTAATTAGTAGCTATAACGTGCAAATAAGCCTTAAATAATAGCCTCTTGCCAGTCGCCTTGCCTGATATATTTATCCTAGGCTAGGTCTAAAGACCACTGTTGTAATAAGAAGCTATTTATAAGGGCTATTTCGAGGATAAATCGAAGGAATACGCACTTCTCGTGGCCTCTCCGGATTTGGTAGTTCTAGCTATTATATGAACGTAGTTAGTTAGCTATATTAATCCCGTTTTTATAGAGGTTATAATCGGTTATAATAGCCGGGACTCTAACTAATAGAGACCTGGCATCTTCGAAATAAGCCCTTCTAGACTTCGTTTTTAGCCGTTTTCGAGGCCTCTCGATTATGCCTTTGTTGCTAGAATAGACTGTTAATATAGCTAAACAAAGCGTATTGCCTTTATAGCAAAATTGCTGTATTTTACCGTCTTCTATAGCCTCTCGGGCGAGGCTATTCTAAGGCAATAGGTCTTTGTTAGCGTCCTTTTTTTTAGCTTTAACAAAGCCTTTAAAGACCCCAGATCTTTTATAGCAAGTAGCTGTACAGCTAATACCTATATAGTCTCGCAAATAAGTCAGCAACCTAATAGAAGTAAAGAGATTATCTATATAGACGTGGTATAGCTGTTGCGGAAGCCTTTGTAATAACTTAACAATAACTTGTTGTATAGCGTTTAATCCCTTTAGCTGTTTTTTAGCTTCTAGAGCGTTTTTCGGAAGCCTCTTCCGTTTTTTAAAGGGGTATAGTATGCTAATAGGACCATCGTAATTTATATACTATAGCTAGTCTATAATATAGCCTCGCGTACTAATAGCCTAGACCTTAAAGCTAAGGGGGTCTGGCTTGCCTTATATAAAGGTTATTATAATAGATCGGCCTGTAAAGGCCACTATAGCCTCATCGATAGTTATACGCAAAGGCAGCTAAATAAGCCGTTTAGAAGTGTTTTTTATAACTTCCGAGACCTTTACTACTTTTGCAAAGGCCTTAAGAAGGTTAGGATTTTTATCTTCGGGATCCCAGAAGGTAAAATGCCGGTACAACTCTTGGAAGCGGTTTCTACTTATAAATAGCTAAATAGTATGCTTCGGGCAAAGGTCACCGTCTTTGGTCTAATAGGAATTTATATTATTTTCTTAATGCAAGCCTATATAAATAAGGCAGGCTAGGAAGTAATAGATCTTTGCTACACTTGAGTTGCTAGTGAATTTAGCCTATTTAGCAATAAGCTAAGGTGGCAAGAAGGCTTAAAATAAGCCTATAGCAGTTGCTGGAAGGCTATTAACGCGTAGTTCGCGGTCTGGAAGGTCAAGAGGTCTGAAGGTTTCGGGGTCGGCCGGGTGGGTTGAGGGTGGAACATCTGGCTGGAATGTGCCAGCATCTACCTCTGTTTTCGCTGGCTTATGCGGCATTGTTTTTTAACAAAATAACGTAATTAAAAATTAGCTTGATAAAGCCCTGAGTTAGGGCTTTCTAAAGATGCAACTAGTTTTTTTGAAGCTATATTGTTGGTAGAGAAATGAGCGAGTTACAGCAGTGGGTGATGTATGTGTTATAGTGTAGTGATGATGTCACCTCCCAAAAACAGGGGTGTTGTGGGTCAAGGGGTAAAAAAACCGGGTCTTGAAGGTCACGGAGGTTTCGCGGCCCCCAAGAGGATAGTCCTAGGTAGCTCCTTGGCTCCCTCTGAGGCTGACTGGGGATTGGCCAGAATTACCTACGGCTTATTCTCGCCTGTAACAACTATGGTGGGCGACTCATTGATCCCGTGCCTTGGTCCCGGCGCCGGTGACTAACTGCCTCATTGCTGCCTGATACTTGTGAGCGGAACAGCATACTATAACTAGTCATGTACTCCTTCCATCTCTAGTGAAGAGGGACTCGGTAGTCATTCAATGATTTTTTTTATGACGGCGTTTACGCGTTAATCAAACCCTACATCCCTTTCCAGTGCTTTCCATGTTCTTTCAAGGTCAATGCCCCTCATATGTCCCTCCTACCCGGAGACTGAACCAAAAGAAGCTATCCAAGCATAATGCCACCATCACATCATCTCAACTGTCCTTATGGGTGCATATGATAAGCACTGCAAATTGTGCATGGCCTCTATTAAATCAACTATCATGGGCATCAAGGGAGAGCCCACCCAGTAGACTGTTCTAGGCACTGATCTTTGTAGCAGCATTTGAACAAATTACCTTGTTGACTGATTAGTCGCATAACACCATCTGAGCAATACAACAATCTCGCGAGAAGCTCACTGAGGTGAGACTATGTTCAATGAAATATAAAGCAGATGGCTGACATTTGCTCCGCCATGCCTTGGGGCTCAAGAAAGAGTCAGTGGATGTAGGCCACTGCCTCGTTTATTCGGCCTGAACTCACTCAAAAGTTGACAGGTAGTATTACCTACCATCTCACCTACCATCTCCACATCCATAGTCAAATAGCTGGTGGGCTAAGTTTTTAGAAGCAGTGAATCTGTTAAAAGCTAGGTAATGTCCCAAACCGAGGCCATGCTAATAAGGTTAAGGTCGTTCAGTGAACGTATCGAGATGCAGTCTCGTCCGCATCCTTATGTACGTCCCTAACCTACAAAATGTACACTATCCGAGTGATCCTTTCTAGGTGCTTCTCTCTCAAACAGGGCATGGGGCCTGGATCATGTAATCTTGTGCCTTTCGTCTCGACATAAGAAGACACCGAATAAAATGCCGCCGGCTTCCGAAAGGCAGATGTCCTGTACACCGCAACATCAGATGGTAAGTTTTAGCTGCAGTGGATTTCTTTCTTATATGTCACTTTACAGGTGGAGAGTAGATATTGCTCAACAAATTCCTTAGGAATTTGCCCTGCTTTCGATACACTGGATAGACCATGCCTCCTACGACGACTACTAACAGAATATGGTAGTGTATCCCTGAACAAGGCAATCTTACCATCTTCGACCATTGCGTCTGCTGCTCTTGTGCGGATAGACAATGCCGCGTTTGGTCATCAAACGCCACTACTTTCAGTGCTTCTAGTGAAGAATCTGTCACACCGCAGCAGTGTTACGTTCCAAACAGCAACAAAATGAGCGTGCAGTGGTGCCAATTCAGCAGCGTCCACTCGCGTTGCCTCATTCCCTGTGCAGCAAACTTGTGTATCACTCCCCAAGATCATCCAACAAACACAGTGCTGTTGAACAGCCTCCTAAAGGAGGCAAAATCTACCGAATTTCCATTGTCTTTAGGATCAAACTCAACAGTTGACCATAGCAATGAGCTTTTAAGAGCTCTGACGAAGAGCACCACCCATCCACACAAATACCAAAAGAAGCCCACTGGTCAGCCTCCTACCAACCTCTATGCTGCAATAATCGTACCGGTTGTAGCTGTAACTCTCCTAATTGGTTTTATCTTCTTCTATTTTATCAGAAGGGAGATTCTTCAACAGAAGAAGACTCTGGAGCAGGCAGATCAACAACAGCAGCAGCTAGGAGAAAACAACCAAGTAACGGCAATGGAGATGGGCGCTCTCGCACTACGCGAAGATCGCCGTGATGACACTAAGTCAGTGGCGAGCAAAGAGATGGGAGGCCTATCGAAACCCAGTTCTACAAGCAGCTCAACCTTCACCCGGCCCCGGCTGGCACCTTACCCTCCGCCTACATCGCCACCGCCTAATCGGCCGCTTCCCCCTATTCCCGCGCGGAAGACTAAGAACCCGCTTGTAGTGGCGGAAGGGCATAGAGGTGAAGATGATCTAGACATGCTTCCTCAGTGGCATCTGATCTATGATGCGGCGGACCGTTCCTCGTCTAGCTCAAAAGACTGATCACCTGTCCTAAGGTGGAATTCGGGAGAAGCTGCTCTGTCTGGAAGCATCTAGGCACAACCACGGAGAAAATGGATGGGAGATATAGGGCCAATGACTGGGAAATCATCGATTCGGGGCTGATTATCACTGAATTATTGCACTGGGCGCTGTAACAGCTCATTCATACCCCCTTATCATTTCCATCAGATATGGTTTAAATAGTTCTTAACTAAAGATGCCATTCAACATCTTGAGAAGGTCCTTCAACACTGTAATATTCTTTAGGTGTAGTAGGCATATTGATGCTTCCTGTAGCATAACGTGTCGATACAGTGGCGTCACAGATGGCGGTCGGTCCATCATGTCTCGTCATCACACGTATCTAGTTTCCAAACCTCTTACGGTGTACAAATGTGTGTTTACAGTAGAAATAGGCGAAACCGTGTGTTACATAACCTATCTGTGGTAACGGACAGATTTATCGTTACCGGTATAGGATCTGGGAGCTTTCCCACTCCATTTAGTCCTCCGCTTCGCTGAGAGTTTTGCTTTGATTCCACCAGAAGAATCTCTACAAGGTATCAAAATCAGGCTATAGTGTGCAGTTGCTGTAGTATAGGTACGAGCAAACTACCTAGTATTAGGTTACTCCTAGCCTTGGTCGTATCTAGTCCGATAGCGCTTGCATATATATATTTTTAAGTACTAAGAATTGCTTGTGCATTTGTATACAAGCAAAGCGCTCGGCGTAGACTGAGCTCTGAGGGGTGTCTTTTGAACTGAGCACGATCTTGTTTTCTGACCAGTAGCCTGTAATTTTTCATTATGACCGCTGATGAACACGGTTGTGTAAACTTGATGCTGCTATCCAATTTCCTCATCTGAGAGTCCCTTGCACTCGGCTTTGGTGAGGAAATTTGTTCTATTACGTTATTCTATACGAAAACAGAAAATGGGTTCCGCTGGCTATAGACATAGCATGCATTGAGTTTCTTCCCCTTTTCACATTTGATCGACATAGAAGATATAGAATAAGGAAGCGAGTATGTGTGTGTTAGATGTAAGGAACAGCAGAAGGGGGAAATATACATCTATCGACGTTACTAACCCCATGAAGCTGAAGTTATGGTTAGCAATCCATGTACAGAGCCGTGCTTTAAACTTGGAACGAGATGACAAAACTAACTCCGTATTCAAGCCTGCGTCTGTAGAGGACATACAAACTCTAATCGCGTCTACTCAGAGCGTCTTCCTGCTAGAGCCTACTAACAAATTCATCTGTCTATAGTGAAGATGGAGCCTGGTTCCTAGCGACATTCCGATCGCTACGGGTCTGGAACCACTTCCTCGGTCTCTTCTTCGTAGGGTCATGAGGTTTGTAGTACCTGTCGTCTTCGACGTCGGAATTCAACATTCCGTACTCGTGCCATGGGCCCGGATCGTTGTACAATACGTCGGCGATCTCTCTCGTTTGCAGTTCGTTTCTGAGGAATGGTGTCCCGTCGCGCGCTGGTGATACGTAGTTTACGAATGCCTCTCGCAGGTTATGGATAGCTCTAGAGAAAAACTCTGCCACCTTTTTCCTTCTATTGAGACGCTTCACTACGTACGTCGGCCGCGTCTCCTCTTCGCGCCGATAACGATATGTTGTGGTATCTGTGCTTGTGGAATGCGACGACTCTCGGTTCTCCGATGCACCTATTGGACGGGTCTCGCCAACAAGTTGTGCATTGTGATCGGTCTTGGTGACCGTGTTTGCGCTGCTGGTCACTTCGTGCATCCCCACTGGGAGCATTTGCTTGTGTGTAAACGTTCTAGGCTACTCCCGCCTCCTGTTTATACCGGAAGCGTAGGCGACGTGCAGCGGCAAGAGTATTCAGATGAAATGGGATGAGACCGTATATGATGAAGGAAAGAAGATTTGTAAGATCAATAAGCTCGTAAGAACTGAGAAGAGGAGTTCGACGTGGAGGCCGAGAGTAAAGCGCAACTGGGTCATTATCAATGTATTTACTGAGCTAAAAGCAATGCGAGTACACGATTATGGTATTAGATGCCCAGTATACAATTAGATACTGTAGTAGTTATTGTCTGCTATAAAACGCACTTGAGCACTTACCCGTGATTGTGAGAGGTGAGATGGAATGGAATTACTCTCACAGTGCTTGCTTGTTTGCTTCATTTCTCGCTTTTCCGTGCGTAGTTCTTCTGCCTATCAACGACCCGAGACCTCGTTTCGGCTAGCGGGTGTGACATCAATATTAGCAAACAGACAAGATGACATGGGTAAAGTGATCCCCTACGAGCAGGTGCTATGTATGATGCTGTCCTGAGTAATACCCAGAGCCACTGAAACCTCCGAATCTAGTACTAAGTGAGTGAAATCACTAGGAGTTGCGATATCGAGACCTGAGGTATGAGATAGTCCTCTTGAATCATCGCTCAGACTTTGCGTTTCCCTCACTTAAAGTGTATGGCAGTCGTAGTCGTAGCCTAGCAAATCGATTCAGTTAATCCAGATCCTATTTCCTGATACACATATAGGATGCCAAGTACGCTAGATACTCAAGATTTTATTTTCATCACATTCTACTATGCATCCCCACCTCGAAACTTTACATAGAATAAGAATACTTCTCGTAATATACTTGGATATAGATGATGTTTGTAGAGAATGCGCCTTCGGGCTTGGTCTAGTACTGAAGGGCAGGGTCAGAATCCTCTCTCATTACTAAAGACGAATATCTTTGTAGGCTATAATCAAACAACGCTTCGACCCGGTACCTTAAAATGGCGCACGTCTGCTATTGGTTTGTAGTATCACATAATCTGCTATGCCGACAAGTGAAGCTTAGTCT
Source organism: Xylaria sp. MSU_SB201401 (assembly GCA_002288965.1). Taxonomy (NCBI): domain Eukaryota; kingdom Fungi; phylum Ascomycota; class Sordariomycetes; order Xylariales; family Xylariaceae; genus Xylaria; species Xylaria sp. MSU_SB201401. The sequence goes on from NPFG01000021.1 coordinate 7,327, forward strand.
TGTAGTTGGTTTACTTTTTGTCTACATGCTCTCCTCGAAGGCATATGCAGTCTCGATAGATTCCAAGAGTTCGGAGACATTGAAAGTATGGCCCTTGTCTTTGATACGGCATGTTACGAGATAATAGCTTTTCGTGACCCTGAGTTACTCTTCGGTCCTGACGGCCCTAGCATCAATGATGAAGATATCGTGGCCTACAACAAGAGACTGTGTCGATGTAGTGGGAAAGCCATGTTTTAGACCCTTGGCGGGAGAATCCGGTCGCATACATACCTACTACGTCGAATTGACCTATTCCTACTTCTTACCCTAATTTCAATGCCGCACTGAATGTTGCGGATGCTGGCACCGAAGTGGTGTCCGTTCAGGGGATTTTGTGATGGAGGAGACCTTATCTGTATGTCCGCAAAATCAGCCCCAGTTTGTTATTATGTTGAAGCCCAGTCGAATATCGTGATCCCCTTTTTTTTTTTTGGATCGAGACCTATTTATAGCACTAAGTTAGGCTTAATTTGTATCTAGTCGCGGCACTTTAGCCGCTTGAGTCTCTGACTAAGATCTCACGCCTACACTAAAATCGCTGGCACATAAAAATACGGGGTCGCATCATGCCAAGAACCCAGTAACTTGGCCATACTACCGTTCCTTGGTGGACGATCAGGTGATGGGGCTTCTCTTCGCCAATGTCATGTCTCCAGGTAATAGCGACGCCTCTCGTGAACCTGGGGCTACAAACGTGTGAGGTTTTTGTTTTTCAGAGCGGACGGCAAGGCCAACGGATTCAACGGCCGAAATACCGGTGGACTCCAGTACCACTGCTACAGCATCACCACGGAGGGCTGGCTTGTGTGGCCAATCTGCGAGTCATGAAGGAAGAACGAGTTCCAGCAAGCGCGAGCTTCAAGTTCCTTGACTACCAGCCTCAAGAGGAGGTTTCGTCTACGATACACTCCGACCTGCGAGTTACGCATAATGCTTTCTGGAGCTATTGCGGCCCGATCCTAAAAAATGGCGACGATTTACCGCCAAATTTCCACGAATGGGCACATGCGGCGCTGTCCAACTCCTTAGTCCCGCGACTAATTCCTTTCTTACGGTTCGTCAACAAAGTCTTGAAGAACTATGAGCTTGACCACTACTGGTTGACGATCCGGGCTACGAAGGCGACAAGTGAATTCGACCAGCCTCGGTGGCATACCGACGACATGTTTTTCAGCGCTCGTGGCGGAGGTCTTAGAGCTATACCGCGCGAGGATGACAGCACCAAGGCTATGGACTTGCAGACGGACTGGAAGCTCTGCACTACATTGCTGGGTCCTTCGACCATGTTCATTCCAGCTAAGCGTCAGGCCGAGGCACGTGAGACGCAACGGTCTACGAGGAAAGCATTAGCGACGGACCATGAATGCACTTCTATCCGTTGTGTAGCATGCGCTGCTACATCTGATGCCGTCAGAGAGCGACTTTCCATAGATCTAAAGCACATGGGTGTTTCGCAGGCTGCACCAGGCGAATGCGGTAAGCAATCGAAACCAGCCTTACCTCTAGGAGCATTTACGAATCATGATAATTAACAAGAAAGTTGTAGCGTTTTTCCGCATCGGACAGAAAAATGGCGCCGTGCATTCGGAGCCTTGTATGAGTGGTGGTGATCGGATCTTCGTTAACGTCGTACCTGGCAAGGAGGACGAATTGAAGAATCTGATAAGCAAGTGGGGGATGAATACTTTCCCAAGGTCATGGTGGATATCACCGAGTGTGCCCAGAAGTCAGGAAGCCAGTCTATGGAAATACTGACCGTATCCCGGGCGACCTTCGATTCACCGTCTCGAAGTGCTCGAGTCTTGGCGATATTTAGCATATCCCACCCTAGCGACTACTGCCATTCTTGCCTCATGCTAACCTATTTTCCATTCACATCTTCTGGTCACCTCTGAGACATCGGCTCAATTACCCCTCTTTGCCGCCGCATCCTCGCTTTTGAATCGGGGCGTTATAAATGCCTGAATCTCGCCGATACCTGCATGTGGCCAGAAATATAAGACAAAAGCTACGATCCTTGTCGACCACTCAGAGGTGCAGAACACTCTGCATCGGCGCTTCAGGAAATCGACATGTCATGAATCATCTTTAGAGTACCGTCAAGTTCCACAAACTCCCAATGCTCCCAGTGAGAAAGCCAAGCGTAGCAAGTAGAAGCGCGTGGATGAGGAAGTCTGGACTCATTCCATAGCTCAAATGAGTTCGAGTCGCGACTATCAGATACAGTGTAGAGCACATCATCGCAAGTCTTTCCAACAGCTAGGTATCATCGATTATTCCAATACGGCTCCCCAGCGACCGGTTCTTCTGTGATCCCGGTCTCTATATATCTGTATGAGCTTTCTAGTTGTAAGTCGAAGCTATACCAACGAAACGAATTCATTTTGTACGAATCCGTGTCCAGTTACGCCTCAAAAATTTCTTCATCCCGACTGCCCATCGCTCGTAGTTTCAGACTGAGTCCCTACACACCTCGTCACCTCAATAGCATCCTGCTCGTGGTTAGCCATGAGTTGATAATCAGAAAAGAGGTCACGCACGGGTACGCCGCTCGGTTCCCAGCCTTCCACAAGCCGACTTTCATATACCAAATTCGGGTTGCCTCTCGGCCATGACTCTGTTTTCGCCGCAAGGTCCTCTATCTTTTTGCCGACTGAGCTTCTAACGTATTCAAGATACGGAGGGTTTCCTGGCTTGATGACTAGAAGATGCGATCAGTCTCCGAAGCATGTGAGTTCGTGCACCACTTACCGTTGTCTGCTGCGAGTACAGTGCCGACTTTGATCAAGCCCAGCTCTTCACATAGCTTCAAGTCGTCTGTATAAAGTGGCTTACAGTGGTCAAGGAATAGCAGGTCAATATGCGTCAAAGTACCGTCCGCATGCAAGCGCTTTAGCGAGTCGGAGCTTGAGCCAACGATGACTTTAATCACATCGCCTAGCCCCGCGACATCGGCAAGGCTCGTGATAATCTTGCCGAACTCGGGACTCTTTTCCAAGCTGTAATACACCCTGCCTCCGGCTTCTTGCAACGCTTCGGCAAAGGCGATAGCTGAATAACCAACATAGCCACCGAGCTCCACCATTACTTGTGGCTTCCGAGCTTTGATAAGGTCGACCACAGTCTTGGACTTGTACTCGCCGATGTTCATCAAGTACTTTCGAGTGCGCCCGAACTCGTCAATTGCATCGAGAATCTTTTGGGGGTTTCCCTTGAGCTGATCCACATTTAGATAATTGAGGATAAACTGCAAGAGCTCATGCTCGCGACCATCATCAAACTACGAGGGCTCGCTGTTAACAGCGGATCGGACATTTGGGAGACTTCTGGTAATACTGACATATACATCCTCTTGTGGCTGGTACGCCACGCCTTGGAACGACGTTGTCTGTTCAGCAGCCATAGCTAAAGAAGCTAATACAACCGGGCTCGATGACTAGGGGTTCCGTTACTCGGCCGACAGGCGAATGTCTTTTTCTTTGTGTAGATCAAATCAACAGGAATTACACCCTGTTACGGCGCGCTGTATGGCGTTTGTTGTTCCGATCTCGAGGCACTCTGTCAATTCTGATATTCATATGTGAAGAATCTCATGGTCATCGAAAGTGTCATCGGATGACCTTAAATTGTCTCCCGACATTGATCTTCCTTGTTAGCGTGATGCGGATGAGATTTATGATCGGGAAAATCCCTTTGCCATTGGGCCCCAACAAATTTGCGATGGGTATTTTCATAAGCTAAGGGGAGTCTATGATCACTGGATTGGATCGCTAAGCCTTATGAGACATAATCTTTCACGTAAGTGGCTTGAAAGCATATTTCGGTTCGATCTTGGACTGCAATTCGATTGGCCCGGATCACCTGCTAACCCTATGTTCATCGGATGCGGTACGTGCATATTGAGTTTGAGACAAACATCGCGACGGTTTCGCGATGGCTGTTTCTAAACATTCCAAACATAGTATGTGTGATGTTGACAAACTAGTCATGACGGCATTGACTCTGCGAGATCGGTTTCTTATTATGTCTGTTTACCAGGTGACATAAGTGCACCGGTGGTCGGAAGTTGAGACCTCTATCCAACAGACCCTCGATAGACCGAGAATACCCTATTTATTGCGTTTAAACTTTCAAGATTGTATTTTGCAGTCCTTAACACCATCATCATCATGTCAGACCTCAAAGCAACCGTTCATGAGACCGAAGCCGGCTTTCATGTCGAGGGCTATGAGAAGATCGAGTACGATTTCACTTTTGTTGATGGAGTTTTTGACATTGCCAATCCTCAACTGGCCAACTGCTATAGCAAATGGGGCAGAGTTCTTGCCGTGACAGATAAGAATGTCTTTGCTCTTTACGGCCGGAAGATGGAGGGATACTTCAAACACTTCAATCTGGATTTCAAAGTCCATCAGACATCCATTGGGGAGAAAGCGAAGACTATCGACACTTTCCTCAGCATTTGCGATTCAATGACAGACTTCGGGGTCATCCGAAAGGTACATGATTCTGTATAGAACCCTGTTTTTATACTTACCGCCATTAATAGGAACCCGTGCTCGTCGTTGGAGGGGGCCTCGTTACTGATGTGGCTGGGTAATTGTTGCAGCTATCCGGATTTGACAATGAGAACTGACGTTGACTTCCAGGTTCGCCTGCGCTGCTTATCGCCGCAACACGAATTTCATCAGAGTCCCTACTACAGTCATTGGTCTTATCGACGCGAGCGTTAGCATCAAGGTGGCTGTGAATTACGGTCGCTATAAGAATCGCTTAGGAGCTTATCACGCCCCCATGCACACCTTCCTCGATTTTGGTTTCTTGCGAACCCTCCCTATTTCCCAGGTTCGCAATGGGTTCGCAGAGCTGATAAAGATTTCGTCATGTGCACATTTGATGGTGTTTGAGTTGCTCGATAAGTTCTGTGAGCAGTTGATTGACACTCAGTTTGGACGCAAAGAAGGAGCCCCTTCAGACGTTCGAAATGCCGCGGATATCGTATGTCATTCCCTGGTTCCGCCAATGACTTTCACCGTTACTGAACTGAATTCAGGTCAATCGCGAAGGCATTTACGAGATGCTAAAGCTCGAGTCTCCCAACCTCCACGAGATTGGGCTAGACAGAGTTATTGCTTACGGTCACACGTAAGTCCACACTGTGAGGCACATACGTCGCTTGCATTTATCTGATTCTTTTTCCATGCATAGATGGTCACCACTACATGAGTTGATACCTGAGACTCCTCTACGCCACGGCCATGCCATTTCCATCGACATGGCGTTTTCTGCCACTCTAGCGAATAAGCGAGGACTTTTACCAGACACTGATCACCACCGCCTCCTAAAGCTTTTCTCAAGAGCCGGCTTATCTATCGACCATCCGCAGTTCGATGAGCAGGTCCTTGACAAAGGAACTGCGGCCATTTTGAAGACTCGGGATGGATCCCTGCGTCTAGCCGTTCCCAGTCCATTAGGCTCCTGTGCATTCATTAACGATGTCGACGCCCAGGAACTTAAAGACGCCCTACGCAAGCACAAGTCACTAGCCAAGACATTCCCCAGGGAAGGTGCCGGAATTGAAGCGCATGTGGACAGCAGCGACACAGGCTACACAGATTTAGCAGCAGAGAACAGAGGTGTTAATCACAGCATGAAGGCGGCAGGTGCTAAGAAGCCGAATGGTGCTCAAGAGGGAAGCATTATCAACAAGGCTCCTTGCAACGGCCTTGTAAACGGCCGTGATGGAGATACCCCTCTGGCTATCAGCAGTGTAGAAGATGGGATCAAGGCTCAGGCGTAATTGTCACGCACATGTATAGTTTACAATCGTCTAAATAGTTTAAAACTTCAGCGACGGGTTTCGAAGAGGGATTTCGCACTTAGTATTCTGTATACGAAAGCTGGCTCTAGAGATAAAATACTAGACTTCATCTCCTCTCCATCATTTTGAGAGGTTGTGAAGCCTATAGATCGTTATATTTACTTGTATTGCCTTACTTTTAACGTCGCTTATGTATAACTGCATTTGTATGATTAATTAGTAGAGCATCTTCAGCCTATTCACAGTTGTGATTTCAACTTCAGCTTGCTAAGAATATCGTGGCTCGGCTCGCTCCTCATTTTGTGCTGCTTCCGGCTTAGTCAAGGTGGTGACGTCTTTGATACATAATTTTGTGACACTATTCAAGCCATCAAACAATAGAGTGAAACCATGAATCATCACACTAGCTAAGGTCATCCTGTACGCACGCAATTCTTAGGCGTCGATGTCCGTCTTCAATGATAGATCCGCTTGTCAACTAGTGCAGCGCCTCATGCCCGAGCGAGCAGCGGTGTGAATTTTTAGGGCTTGAGGCTCCTAGCATACATCTTGCATTCTCACGATGTTGGTGTATTTTCTTTGTTACCCTTTTGCGCAGTTTGTATAGCACACACATCGGTCGGTGCGATGGCGATTCAGAGCGATACGCTCAGGTGTTTCGGTTTGGTGTTTCTAAGCCTCTCAATTCTACCAATCTCCCTTGTTGTCTTATGTTTCTCTACGCTGAAATACCTCATTAATACAACTTCTGATCTGCCTCATGATAGTATCCGAGATGGCTCTCGAAAAAGGACGATTCTTGTTACGGGCGTGGGAATGGCGAAAGGGCTGACACTCGCCCGCGCATTTTATCTATCTGGGCATCGCGTCATAGGTGCCGACTTCGAAGATCATGTTATCCCGTGTTCTGGCCGGTTTTCAACAAGCTTGACGCTTTTCTACGGGTTACCGAGACCAGATGGGCCAAACCATACAAAGGTGTACATCGACCGCTTGGTGCAGATCATCAAGGATGAGGGGATTGATCTCTGGGTGTCGTGCTCGGGTGTTGCCAGCGCGATAGAGGATGCGCAAGCCAAGGAGACGATTGAGGGACTCACTTCATGTAAATGTATTCAATTCGACGTGGCTACCACCTCAGTGCTACACGAGAAAAATAAGTTCATGCACGCCTGTGTGGAAAGACAGCTACCGGTCCCGGAAACACATGAAGTCGCCTCGAGAGACGAGATCCTGCAAGTTCTGTCGTCTTCATCTCTCCAATACCCAGGAAGGAAGTATATCCTTAAACCCGTAGGTATGGACGATGTCAACAGAGGTGATATGACCCTTCTACCACTACCTTCCAAACTTGCGACCGAGGAACACGTGTCTAGATTGTTCGTTTCATCTTCCACACCGTGGATTCTGCAGCAATTTATTCCCGGAGGAGAGGAGTACTGCACGCACGCACTCGTCGTCTGCGGGCAACTGAAATGTTTCGTTGCGTGCCCAAGCGCAGAACTTCTCATGCACTACACACCTCTACCCCAAGACAATGTGCTATGGCGAGACATGCGGGACTTCACTAAGAAGTTCCTGGAACGCTCACCGAATGCGGAAAATATAACGGGACACCTGAGTTTTGACTTCATGGCTGAATCTGCGGCGGAGAAAGGAAATGGGATTGAGTCCAAGTCGCTCTACGCAATTGAGTGCAACCCTCGTGCTCACACAGCTGTTGTTCTATTTGCGCAAGATGGCCCAGAAATGAGAGACATGGTTCGAGCGTACACTTCTACGATTGAAACGCCCGGAGGCGCTTGTACTAATGGCATTTCCCTCCATCACCAAAAATCAGGCAACGAGAATATCCTAGCAATGCCTCCCAATACCACCTTGCCACGATATTGGATCGGGCATGACATGGTTTCTTTGGTAATCCACCCATTCCTACGTCTCATCACAGGTTCAGTGGATTTTATGGATGGTGTCAACTCAAGCGTGACATTTCTAAAACACTTGTTTACTTGGAAAGACGGGAGCTTTGAAGCCTGGGATCCCCTGCCAGCCCTCATTCTCTACCATATATATTGGCCCTTATCAATTCTATCTGCATGGTGGCAAGGGCAGCGCTGGAGCAGGGTCAATGTGAGCACAACGAAAATGTTCGCCTGTTAAGCTATATATGTTCCTTATCTTTAATGCATTTCTCGTATACTATTCATACCAATCATGGGGCTCTAAGCAATCTTTGATACCTGCCAATAATAAGTCTTAGGACGGGATCATGCTCACATCGTTATAACCTACTACATCATACGGCCAAGCTAAATATCACGCTGTTTAGGTTAATGACTTCATTAGTGCATCACTAACCCTATCAATTAGTAGCTACGCCATATTTAATTCAGGCCATCGTAGAGCCCAGCTACTTGATCCCGGCGCTCCAGGACCCAGGTTCGTTACGCCATTCTCATCATGTGTGAGGTTAAGCCTAACTATTTCACATGTACTCTTGGGGAGTCCTTGACGTTGAGAAAATATAGCAATGCATGCGCCAAACCATCTCAAACGGTTGTACGCTTGATAGAGCACCGAGCGAGAGAAGCCCCCAACTCGGACGCCTTAGGGTTTGCTAATCTTCAAGACACACCAACAGAGAGGAGTAAGTACGTGCGAAATCTCGCCCTCAACGAAGGCTAACTTTACGAAGTTGAACCAGATTTGGTCACTTTCGCCGAGCTTAATGAGTTATCACATGTCGCGGCATAAGCACTCGGGCAAACGTTGTCTGAAAGGAGTAGCGATGGACGCTCATCTGCTGTATGGCTGTTGTGTCATAGTAGTCTTGACCTCGTACTCTCTTGGCTTGGCCTATTGCGTTTGGGCTGAGCGGCATTCTTCTTTGCGTAAGATAATGTTCTGAGTATATCGTACGAGGATACTAAATGGCACGCAGCCCACAATTGGAAATCCACGCCATCGAGCGCCTTTTCCAGGAAGCCGGCGTTCACGAGATACAAGAGTCGATTATCGCATATTCGCGAAAATATAGAAGTCGTTAGAATTCCTTATTATCACAGGAAAGGAGTACCAATATCCGATGCACCGCCAGTGAAGAATGAGACAGACTCTACGTCTAGTATTGCATTTCTCCAGCATACTTCAGGTACCCCATCCAGTCTACCGAAACCATTGTTTCAAACAGAATGGGGTGCTATAGGTTGCTTACCCGTCTTCACTAACCCTAACCCGAAAGCCACTTTCACGACAACATCATTCTGCCATGGTGGTGTCGCAGACGCACTGAGAGCCTGGACCAGCGGGGCTATGATATGGTTCTTCCCTAAAAGGACAATGCCCATCACGAGCGATAACATCATATTAGCGGTGAATAATGCTCGCAGAAGGAGCGCAAACGCATGTGTCAAATATCTCTCTTCTGTTCCGTACGTGCTACAAATGCTGCGTGAGGTCGAAGGAGGCTCCGGGGTTGAATTATTACAGTCGATGGATCTCGTCGAAGTAGGAGGTGCCCCTCTTCCGCCGGCAGTGGGAGACGACCTCGTGAAGTCAGGGGTCAAGCTCCTGTCACGTATAGGAAGCGCTGAGTGTGGGTTCTTGATGCCTTCCCATAGTATCTACGACGAGGACAGCGAGTGGCAGTATCTAAGGGTAGTGGACGACCCAGACTTATTGGCATTCAAACCTCGTGAGGATGGGCTGTCAGGGCTGGTGGTGAAGCCTGACTGGCCTCTCCGCCTGAAAACCAACTGCGAAGACAGGCCCTGTGCTACGTCGGACTTGTTCGAGCCGCATTCGCAGATGACTAACGCTTGACGATACCATAGGCGAGCAGATGCACTGATAACCCTCGCCAATGGCAAGAAATTTGACCCCCAGCCGATTGAAGATGACCTACAATCTTCGGACAAGGTCATCCAAGATGCGCTCGTATTTGGCGCAGGACGGCATTATCCCGGGGCTTTGCTGTTCACTAGTCTGAGTGATTGTTCCGACGACGAATTTCTAGAAAGAGTAAAGCCGGACATAGAAAAAGTGAATGGTGTATCACCTCGCCACTCTCGGTTATCGCGATCATCAATAGCAGTAGTCCGAGTGAACGAAGAGGAAGCGCCAATACCTAAGAGAAGTAAAGGAACCGTTCTACGACGACAGGCAGAGGACCAGTGGTCTGAGATCATTAAGCAAGTCTATACCAATCCCAAAAATGTGGCGGTTACGAAAGATATCGCAGATGATGACCTCATACCATATATTTCGGACCTCTTCAGAGAAGTTCTAGGTCAAGCTATTGATCCCGGAAAAGACGTCTGCCCGCAGGGCGTGGATTCGATTGCATGTGCGCAAATTATGAAGCAGATACAAGCGATGCTGTTCCCTGCAGAGCGAAAATCGTTGCCTCAAAACCTCATTTATGGTAGAAGCACAGTCCTTGCCCTACCCAATACCTTGAAACGAATACGCGGGAAGGCAATTCTTCAACTAGTGACCATGAGTAACAGCTGCAGTGGATGCGACAGCTCGTTGAAAGATACACTGCAACGGCCACTTTCGAGGAGAAGAAGTCAAAGAAGCAAGATATTGTGGTGGTTTTAACCGGGGCCACAGGGGGATTAGGCGCCCACATACTTGACGAGCTCGTCATCTTCCCGAGTAACGAAGGTATACTGTCTTCTGCGTGGGCAGTCGCATTTTGCGGCGAAGGAGCGTGTCATCAAAGCGCTAGTCAAGCGAGAATTGCGCACAGGGGGGGAGCTGAAGATTTCAAAGGCACTCGACGGCAAAGTGAATTGTTTGCGATGCGACTTGGGCGCCCCGAACCTTGGCCTGTCTGATGATGACCGGCCGTGTATTATCGACGAAGCGACTCATTTCATTCACGCGGCTTGGACCGTGAACTTCAATCTCGGTCTCAAATCTTTCGAAAACCAGCTTGCGAATACCCGAGAACTTGTCGAGATAGCATACACTGGCGGCGTGGAATTCTTCTTCATGAGTTCAACTGCAGCAGTGTCCAATACGCCTTCGAGCGCAGTACTGGAAAAGGTCTCGTCAGAGCCTAAAGATGCTTCCGCTCCGGGATATTCTCGGTTGAAGTGAGTTGCTGAGCAGATATGCGCTGCTGCACACGCTCGAACAAACAGTAAAGGCTCGGCAGATGCAGCTGAGAAATCTAAGTTTTCAATAATCCGGGTCGGGCAGCTCTGCGGGAACCGTTTTGGCGGCTGGAATACTAGCGAAGCATACCCGTTGTTGCTTTCGACGGCAAAGTTGACGGCTTGTCTTCTCGATCTGTCGGGCGAGACTCTCAACTGGCTCTTGTCGACACAGCGGCGAATGCAGTCATAGACATTGCTTTACCCCGCGAGGACAAATATACTAGTGCGCAGTCTGATCACACAGACACCCCTGTGTATCATGTCCTCAATCCTCACACGTCGCCTTCATGGCGCCAGATGCTTGAATTGTTATCGGAGGAGCCAGGGAAAACCTCGTTCAAGATTTCTTCTTCGACGGAATGGATGAGGCTTCTCGAAGAAGCACTGAAGGGCGGTACGGCATCTAACTATTCTAGCCAGGCACTTGTAGAACTGTGGAAGCAGCGATATGGCCCCAGGGACGGGGCAGGTAATGCCGATTCTTCGACCGGGCGTCTAACATTTGAAGTTAAGTCGACGCAGCGTACATCGCAGTCGATCTACGACTTAAAACCACTAGATCGCCAGCAAGTAGTTCGAATGTGTCAATGGGTACAAGATAATTGTTAAAGGCTGAGTTACGATGTATTCGAGTAGGCTACAAGTTGTAATAGAGCTCATTCTTACGACGCGGATCGCTATATGCCTCTTTTAGGAACACCAATATTCGCTTGATCCTTCTTCTTCTCTACTCACCCTAGTTTTAGGCTGGCTTTATTCTAGTTATCTAGGCATATATCAACTAACTCGTGGCTATGTCCTCGTCATGCTAAGGTTACATCTTTTGTTATCTAGCTCTAGAATAGAGCTATCATTAAAGACACCAGGATGAATTTTTCTTTATTATGTCTGAGGCAGCTGTGACATTCTGTATTCTTTACCGATAGTTATTGACATCATAGGCATCCAAGTATCCATTTGGTATCATCCATCTGCGTGATTACAATGTGATTAGCGATGTCTTCACGCTGTTTGTAACATTCGCGACGTCAAGCCTTACGCTTTAGCTTAGAGTCCTCGGAAATAGCACTGCAACCACTCCGTTATTGAACCCCAACGCTCTTGATCTGCTAACGGAGTTCATACCGCACTCAAGATGTGTGCTGTATTCGGCTGCAGTTTTCGGTGTTCATATTTACAATTGCTAAATCAATATAAGCGGGTAAATTTTGAGAGTAAACCACTGCTTTCGTGGCTATTTGAGCTGTCTCTCGAATAAGAAGTGCTCCTGAACCTTCCAGAACCCACATGTTGTTCAATGTTTACTACAGTCTTTGAAGGCCCCCGATAGAAGATGCTATCGCCTCGAAGGCTTTGATAGCAGAAGCCTCTGCTACCCGAATGGCGTGATGTCTGCGAAAATCAAGACAAGTGGCGTTAAGACCACTAATCTTCCGGTTCTTCGGATGGATTGAGGCAGCTAGCCCGTTGCGCTACTGTATGTTCTACGCGTAGATATATACGGCCAGAGCCGCCTTGGCGTCACCAGCCCGATGGTAAGGCGAGATGGCTACACTAAGATCTCAGTTGCCAGTCCGTAGAACGAATTCGGGGTCGCCGATTACACCTCGATGCCCTCCAGCTGTCTAGCTAGCTCCGATATCGAGCCCACCCTTTTTTTCGTTTCCCCCTCACCGAAATCGCCGACCCGCATCTACTGTAAGATGTGAAAGGGTAGGTATGCGGCTAGAGTCGTCGGTTCAGCTTGACGTATGCGTAGGCCCTTAGAGGGCATCAGGCTTGCATTAGTTGCTCCTGACTCGCCGCGTGGCGGACACCCTACGATAAGTGACATACAGTACTCACAGTACAGAACTTACACATGACTTGATTAGATGGTGCGAAAGCAAGCGAGGTCATTATGCGAGCGGTGGCGATACTCGGAAATGGGTGTCATGATCTCAGGCGGGCAGGCAGGAAGACGACCAGGTGTTGACGATAGTGGCTGATAGAGAATCATCGCGATACAATACCTAGCAGTAGATCAGTGGTGTGAGAAGTACCGTGCTTAATTAAGTAAGGCGTTGTTGTAAGCTTGCTAAGAGCAGCTGAGAGGATCCTGTTCTTCCTTCGACCTTGAACTGCGCTGCAGGAGCCCGAGTGGAAAAGGATCTGGATCAATAGGCTCTCTTGGGGTCCTGCACCGGGTCAGACCCGGGTTGTGCCTTGCATTGCCAACGCTTGGTTTCAAGGATGAAAGGATGGGAAAACCCCCCGAAATGCTTAGTCTAAAATCACGTGGTGAGGGGTCAGTGTGTATCTGTAGGTAATGTGTCTGTCGCGTAGTGCGTCTGTTCAAGATAAGAGCGCAAAATGTAACCGTAATAATATCGCCAAAGCGAAGCATTGACCTAGGCCGGGGAAGAAAAAAAAAAAAAAAAAAAGGGGTGGGAACGTTGTTGATGTATTAAGGCTACCAGGTCTTACAATTTGCAAATACGGGAAGTAAATAATGCGACAGCAAGCAGTGATGAGTGTTTGATCGCCATTCTTGGTTGGAGATTTTTATAGTGTCCAATCGATCAGCGCGCGGTTTCACCCAGATGGTCGCTTCGTCCTACGACTCAATGTCTCGCCGAGAACATTGTTCATTCTCTCAGCTGTTTCATATGCATGCTTCCCTTTTTCATTCACTCTCTACTACTATATACTCAGCTCTTACTATATTAGCTTGTGGATTCTCAATCTAGAGTAGCTAGCTCTCGCTAGTAACTGACCTAGTGCTGTGACCTCGCAGACTATTAACAAGGTATGTAAGTAGTTGTATATTGTACTGTATGTATCTCAGTCGGGTCATAACAATGTCTAGTAGGACTCAGTAGGTTAGCGAGAAAGAGGGTAACACAAACCTGGGCAGGCAGTTTTGATAATACATGACTTATTATATATGTATGTATGTAAAACGCCGCTCCTCTATCGTTTGGGCCATCCTTGTTGCGTGCTACACCGGTTCCAGTTTGCCGGTGCGGACACGCTTGCGATTGGATAATGTCCCATGTCCCAACATCATGACATGTACGCTTCCGGGTAGTGCGTAACAATCCGCTGTTGCTTACCCGGATTTGCCAAAACGTGGGAGAAATTTTGTTTGTTCAGTCGGGGGTAGTCAAGAACACTTCACATCAGTCATTTGAAATCGAACCCCGAAACATTCTTCCAATTCCCACCGGCAAGGCAAACAGGCAGCTCCAACGTTCCCCTAGAGTTGTACGCAGGTATTGTATTCACTTATTCCCCGAGAAATAACAAATCGGCCATAATGTGACGCAGTAAATCAAGTTGGAAGAGCAACAACTATGATGGCTCGATTAATAATCGATAGTGATACAACTAGGTACTTTCAGCTAAGCCCTATACCATGCATCTATAAGTATTGGTAGTATCTGTGCATGATATGATCAAGGCTAGGTACACCACCTTCAATGTTCGTGTATACACGTAGGTGTCTACCGAGTAGTATATCAAATGCCCTGAATTGACCATAATCAAGCTCACTACAAGGAGGGCTTCTCGACAGCGCTGAGACGGGCAGTCGATATACCCAGCATACAGCCAAGTGACCCTAGGATATGGCCAACATCACCAACAAGAGGTACATATGACAAGATATGTGCATGCGGCAATAATGCGGAAAGAATGCACATCAATTCAGCGAGATGTTCTTTTCTGTGCTACCAGAATAGGGACGGTTGAAATTAAGGTAAAGACACAAGATCTTCTGCCTTGCCCCAGGTTCGCTTTCAAGTATCAGGTTACCCACCTGCATACGCACTCCCTCACTACCTCAGCCTTGATAGTGGCTACAATGACCAAGTTTGAAATGGTAAATCTCAGCTGGTACTCGACTACCTAAACTCGGTAGAAACGATCGCCTTATCAGAAGATTCGGAGCTAGTTTCTAGCCTAGGTAGATACCTATCAAGGTTAGACCTCCGAGAACATTAGATATGCAATGCTATGATCATGCGGTGCCTTCTGTCTAAAACTAACGAACACCGAAACTTGGAGACCAATGCCCGGCAACCATTTCGCGGATGTCCGTGGCAATTAGATACCTACTCCCGCAAACAATTTGTATGGGTGTAGACGGAGAGCCGTAAACATATGCGTTTTTAATGTACATATGGGGTAGTAGGTTACGAGAACCGAGTATTTAATCTAAAACTGACGTGAGATATCCATCGGGTGATTCCGTCGCTATCACCTTTGACAAGCCGAAGACCAGTTGGATAGACAGGGGAACCTCAAGCTAAGCCGACAACTTTGCAGAGTCTGTTGCTTCAGACGAGCAGTAGCAAGCGGGCGAATCTAAGATCTTGCAGAAAGCAGCAGCTGTTAGTGTGGGCAGTCGGAGAGTGGGAGAGTGGAAGAGTGGCATCGTCGTCGCCATCGCCCACCCAGAAGTTGTTCTGAGGAGTGTCGCTCGCGAAGTTGGGTCGAAACCCCTTTCCTTTGCCCATCATGGAAAGCAGACAGCAGATGCAATCTTACTGACAGCTGGTTGATTGGCTAGAGCTTGGGCCCCTCCCCGAAATTTCTCGCGTGCAGGGATCCCCCAGCGCCCTGCATTAGCGTTGACGGGTCCCAGCACCCCCCTACCCCGGTTGTTGTCGAGCGTTCAGTTCAGTGGGCAGTGCAGTCGGCTTGCAGTGACTTCAAGTTCCAGTGCGATCCGGTGGAGGTACCTACATTGTATGTGCTGCTGCAGCTCCTGCAGCTCCTGCATTCATTACCTACTCAGTACATACGGTCCAACGGGCTCAATGATTGCAGCAGACGGCACGCTCTCTTCATCGATGTCGCAGCACCGGTAGTGGCCCAGATACCTTAGGCACCCCGCCCAACAGAAGTCATTGTGCCCGTGAGTGGTTCTCTATTACACTACCTAGTACTAAGTGGCGTGTACTTAGTAGTAAGTTAGAGTAAGTACCTACCTAGGTAGGTATGTACATTACAATAAGTACAGGTACCTACATATAAGCCAGTCCCCTTTGGGGCTTGGTTCCATTTCCATGCGACGCTAGCGTGCCCAGGTAGCTTGAGCACGGAGCATATTGCACCCTCCTCCCCGGTGCAGTTGGGCAGAACCCCCCTGTCTGCAAATGTGAGCGACTGGGCAGTCCCTGTTCAGTCCCTGTTCAGTCCCTGTTCCGTCCGCCCAAATCCCTGTCTGGAGAGGGCGAATTGCCTTCTCGTGCTCGGACTAATGTGGTAGTGTACCTGCGGGTTGGAATGTAGGCTCGCGCTACTGTGCACCATCGCCTCTCTCTTGTCCCCTCGTCTCTTCCCTCTCTGCATTGGTGAAGCCTCCGTCCATTCTGTTGGAGAGTAATTGAGTAATTGAGGCACTTTTCGTGGAGTGTACATGTCGCGGTCATATTGGTACTTCACTCATTTCTCACAAAGCTGATCACCCGAGACCCAACGCTACTGACCTACCACCACCACCACCACCCCCCCAGGCAGGTTCTTCGCCCGCGCTCGTTTCCCATTTCCACTCCCTCCGGTAGGTGAACTCAAGCAGCAGTCTGTGTCCATGCACGCTCCGCTGCGTGAAGTTGACGTTAGCTTCTATAATCCTTGCCTTTTCTTCGTCGTTTCGACTCGGCGCACACTCCCTTATTGAATATCAGTACCGTAGTATCGCACTAAACCCCGTCCCTTGACTACGCCTAGCGTCCACTATAGCCCAGGGATTCCCGTCGTATCGCGTTTGCACTACCTCTCTCTCATACGCACCCTCGCCTTCTTCCTCCCCTTTCTACCTTTCTGACCCTCCTCTTGGTCTCTTGGTCTCTTGGAAGAGCTGCAGCGAGCCTGAAGCTTCTTTCTTACTAGTTGTTGTAGACGACTGTCGCTCGTTTAGCTAGTCTGATGGTCATGGTCTGTGGTTCACAGTCGTGTTAAGGCCTTGAGGTTCGAAGAAGGCGGCCATAACGTACCAGCATCATTGGATTAATTATACGTTTTCGAATTCGTTCATCACTAATACATCCCCCGATCCGCGGCTTCTGTTCATCTCACGGCTGGTGCCGGCCAAGCCTGCACAGTTTCTGTGAAGTGGCCTTTTCCCTCGTATACTACTGGTATAGCAACAGTTCCCGCGACAATGGCACCTTCACTGAATGCCCATTCTTCGTTCACACGGCCGGGCACCCGTGACCGTGAAGGCCGCCCTGTGACTCGTGACCAAGGCGACAACAATCTCATTATCCCAAGCCGGACGTCGTCGCTTCACTCGCGCATCACCCAGCCTATCCCCGGCACTCTAAACGGCAAACCACAGCAGCGGACTCCCAAAACCCTCACACATGCCTACATGGTGTGTGGTGTTGGCCGTGAGCCCTCCCAGTGGGTAAAGGCTCCGGCTCCAGCGCAGGGCAAGATCGGCCATATGAAGGGCGCCGTCGGTCAGTTCTGGTTGCCGGAAATTCTCGGTAGCAGTCCGAGACTGGAACAGGACAATGACATCGCCCGAGCTTTGCATGCTGCTATGCGCGTATGGGAACTCGAACGTCGCCCGTGTGGTTGATGATGCTGACAATTGGATAGGCTTGCTTCCCTCACGATGTCGAGATTTGTACCGGCCGCAGCCAGCCTCACTGCGTCCACCACGCGTTTGTGCTTCAGCAAGATTCCTCACATACACTTTACGGTATATGCTTGCGTGTGTGGTCGCGCGCTGACGAGAAACGAGCCGAGACGATTCGCGATCTACGCAAGCGCACCGAAACCGATTTTTACGACAACCCAGATGAGACTTACTGGATCCCCTACTGCTTGTCTTTCCTCTCCCGCTACCCTCTCTACAACCTGCTCGGAGACTATCTGAGGGGCATGTGGATTCATTGGAACAAGGCAACCAACCTCTTCCATGCTGAAGAGGTTTCTCGAATTCTCAGTTTCCCTGCGCCGCGGTTGAATGATTTGGTACGCATTGACATGAAGGACTACGCGTTATGTTATCAATTTCCCTCGTCGCCTACTGGCTTCCAGAATTTTGCCATGTGGCCACTCTGGAGCTGTTTGTCAATCCCAAACATTGTGGGCGTGGTCGAAGCAGCCATGTCGCCCACGCGACGCATCATTTTCGTCAGTCATTACCCTGCGATGCTGACAGCCGCGGCCGAAACTGTTCGCTTTTGTGTTCGTGTGTACGAGTGGAGCGGCCTTTACGTACCTGTTGTTCATGCTCGTCACGCGACGGATCTTGTGCAGGAACCTGGGCCATACATCTTAGGTATCACAGCGGAATGCCGAACGCTATTCACCGCACCCACCGATGCGCTTGTAGTCGATCTTGATCGCAACTTCGTTCTCACGTCAAGTCCACCTACTGCTCTGAGCCCCGGTCAGCGAAACAAGTTCGTTACTCGGCTCACACAGGCATTAAATGGCGACGTCACTCCTTCCGGTGTCCCTCACCACTTGCGATCTGCTTATGGAGGCGGAAAGCTGGTTCCTGCTGGACAGATCATCGTCATGCGTGGCGAAGTTGAGTCGATCCAGGATCCTGAATGGTGGAACCAGGACGCTGTTATGGCTGTCATGGATCACGTCTGTGAAAAGATGGTATGTTTAACACGTTAGAACTAATGGTGCCAATTTTAACAATTTATTTAGGGACGCAACACTGGGTTGAAGGCTGTTTTTGGTGGCTCGGTGAAGAAGCCTCTCATGACAAAGGTGTCAATGAGACATCTCAACGAAATTGTTAGGGAGCGCAATCAGTACTCGCGAGATGCCATGGAAGCGTGGCAAGACTTCATCAACCTTAAGGGTCGCATGGATACGGAACTTGCTAAGGTTACCAAGAGAAATAACTACCTAGTTGAAGAGCTTGAGAATTGGAAGCAACAGGTCAGTCTTGTTACTTGAAATAGCCCTTCCTTTTTCTCGTCTGCTGACATACATCCACAGTTCCTCAAATTTGAGGCTTTTGCCGAGCAACTCACTAAGGAAACGCAAGATCTCAAGACTAAGATTGAGACCCATAAGCGAGAGAACCGCAGATTGGTCGGTCTTGTCGATCAGCAGAAGGATGATAATGCTCGCCTTGCTGTCCGTTTGACAGGTACCGAAAAGCAGCGTGACGATGCTCTTGAAGCGCTCGTATTGCAACAAGAAATTGCCGAGGAGCTCGAACGGGAGCGCAAGCGTAACAAGAAGGAGCTAGCCGCGCTGCAACAGACAAGTGCCACTATGGTCCGGCAGCGAGACGAAGCTCGGCGTGTGGTCCTTCATCTACGCAGTTTGATTGGTGGCCAGTCGCACCACATGGAACACCTGGTTCGTTCTCTCACCACTCCAGATGAGATGATGAGCGAGCTTGGAGAAAGCTTCGATGACGGGGAAGACGGAGAAGTTGACACCAATGGTAAGCCATCTAATCTTCCTCGTGACTAGAATCGAAACTGATATTTCATTTAGGTCGTCTAACTACCCCAAGCCGGGCTCAGAAGCGTATCTCTGCTGCCAGCTTTAAGGACGTGGCAGACCGTCATCTTAAGGACAAGACTGATGCTATTGCTCACATTATTAGAAATATTGCTGAGCAATGCCAGGCTGCCGTGGAGGGTCTGCAGCTTGCCCACGACGCTGAAGGCGAGCGGTCCAGGCCCTCTCGCCGCACCAGCAACATGTCGGCTACTCACAGCGAGGACAGCCACGATAACTCAGCCTCCGCCTCAGAGGCCGGAGAGGACAGCTTGCTCCATCCTTCCGGCCGATTCTCCAGCATTCCTCCAACGCCGGACTTGATCCCCAACCGGAGCAGCACCTCTATGTCTTATGCCTCGACAATGACAACTCCAGAAAGATCAAGCCAACAGTGGAATGTCTCAGCTGAGATCCCCACCAAAATCGTGGAGGATGATGAGGACGACATAGCTGATCGAAGCGAGGGCGAGGGTGTTCCTCAAGAGCCTACAGTTATGAGCAAGCACAACTTGCTTCATCGAGCCTCTGGTGCTCGCATCAGTGCCTTTGGCGGTGCGAGGTAAACTCAACACAGTTTCCACTATGGCGACGGTGTTTTTTTCCCAATTGGAATGAGTCGCTTTCTTGTTTCCAGCCGCCATGAGACCTAGAGATTAGCATTGCGTGTTTCTTCTGTGTATATTGGATGTATTTCTCTTGTTAGTTTTTGTGCTGATATGCGAGATGGCACCCGGCGTTGTCCCGACAGGACTGGTTTTTCTATTTTATCTGCACCCTATGGCCATTTCATAGCCTCTAGTTGATCCTTAATTCTTTTACGCATCTACTTATTCCAGAGACAAGAGCATTCAGTGTGGTGACTGTATTCCCAAAAGATGTTGATGAGCAATCGAGTTGGGTTGGGCTCGTATGGGCTTTGAAGGGAAAACATTAATCCCTTTATCTCTGTTCACGCCATGGGGCGGCTCGCTTTCATCCCTAGCCAGAGGCACCAGTCGGTATTTCTTGGATACTTCAGTTCGCGTCTCTCTCTCGCCCTATTTGAATAAATGAAAGATACTGTGATTAGTGCTGAATCCAACTAGTGTCGATTTGAGCGTAAATGTAGCATTTTAACCTCACTAGATGAATCTGCGGTTTATAACATACTTTTCTTCTGCCTTTGGGACAAAGGTAAATGAAGCAACAACTTAATGCCGTTACATTGTAATTCCGTCGTTATCCCGCTTTCAATAAACATATTTCAGTAGGTAAACTATTTCGTGATACAACTTGTCGCATACTATTATTCCTAGTTCAGCTCAAATCTTGAGTAATAAGTAGATTAGGATTCACACCATAGTACTCAAGTGAGTGTGGGTATGATACCATCGCCATTATCGACCCTCTCTACCACTCACTTCATTTTAAATATTGTTGGCAAAATGTGGTATGGGTAAGTCAGATATAGAATTTGGTCAATTCTAAGAGTTAACGGCCGACAAGATAGTATCACACCAAGCGCCCTTTAGACGTAAACAAATAGATATCAATGTCTTGATTATGTTGAGTCTCTCCACGAGATTCCCTCATCTTCCTCTTCACTTGACCTGTTCTCATGCTTGGCGACTTTTAGTTCCAACCATATAGCGTCTAGCCTCTAACGCCTGGATTCTGGACGAAACTGCTCGGTTCGCTACATATGCTAGTCTCACAGACACGACTAGTTCTCATTACGCGTGCGTAGCGCCTCCTCATACAACATCATCCATCGCTCAATGTCTTCATTGTCGAGGGCCTCACGCATGTCATCCGTCGGCGGAAACGGCAACCCGTAATCGCCATATTCGCCATCTATACTGTGTCAGCTGTTGTCGTCGTTGTTGGACACAGCACGGGCGAAACATGCTATACGTACCGTGATCGCATACCGCTTCCATCTCGGCAGGCGTGGGGACAACACACGTAGCAAATGGACCTGAGGAGTTTGGGTCTAGGCAGTGCGTGCAAGGTACGGCAGGTTCATATCCTCTAAACATTTGGTTTGCGAATGCTGTGGCATGCACGGCAGTATCTAGATCCCAGGGCACGTCCTGCTCCTCTCCGTTCACTTTGATCTTCTTGATTTTGACAAGACGCAGCACTTCCTGTAGCAGCCTCTCATTAGCGTGAGTGTGTTGAATTGGATAAGGTAATAGCTACCTGATGTTCGGCGAGAATTTTCTGGATCTTCTCGTAGTCGGAGGCGATGAGTTTCTTCAGGACCCAGCCAGTTTTCTGCATATCGGTAGTGCACTGGGCGACGTCGTCCGGAATTGGGCCCTCCTGATCCAGCGGCTGGCCCTTGTAAAGGAACTCTGCAAAGGTCTTGGTAGGCATGGTGATTGGCGTACGGAAGTCAACGTGACTTTGATAAGCTGGATTGAACGATGCGAATGCGGTATGGGATAGGAGTGCTTGAAAATGCAGATGGGTGTCAGGATGGAGGTTGGCACAAACCAAGAGGAGTGTGGCACTTTGGGAAAGATGTGTAGAAGTCAAGACCTCGAGAACGTGGATTCTGGGAGGTTATATGAGACCTAGTTTGAGAATCACCCGGCCAATGTGTATTATTGTGTGTTTCCTGGTAGTAGGACAAACAGCAACGGAAGGTACAATATATAGGTGTTGAGGTACCTCAGTGTCGGGTAAGTACATGATGGGTACTGTAGCAACTGTGTGCATAGGAGAGGCAAGAATAAACACTTCGAATATGACTAGGTGATATATACATCAAGCTCCAGGGAAATGTCGGGTGGGCGTGGCCTATTCGATAATCAGGCCAGGTGAATGGGGATAGACTCTAAAGCATGGTGGTGTACGAGACTAAACAATTGACGTATCGTCTAAAATATTTTCATCCCGGTTGGGATATACTATCGTAGAGTAACAAGCATATAAAAAGCTACATTAGCTTGCTCAGTGAGTACTTTCAATGTTTCTACTGCCAGGCCTTTCCCAGGTACTTTACCACCAGGTATTCTGGTTCATATGTATCTACCTGTACGCATCCCTGCCTTGGTGAGTACCGCCATATTTCGAGTCTTTACACTCATGTGATAGGAGAAGTGATCAAGGCCTCGGAGTTGACAGTATCCAACTTGGGGTGCTCGTATACACCAGCACCGGGTTAGCTCTAACAGAGTATCATATGTATATATGGACGGCCCAAAATGACACGTTGGACAATGGATAGAGAAACCTTCGTTTTTAACTGCTTGATAAATGAGGTGTTTTCGCTTGTCGCGGATGACGATTGCAAGCCGCGCGGGACTCTGTTCATTCGCAATATAGAAAAACTGATCTCTCCAGGCTGAGAACGAGAAATCATCGAAATACCATCGATAGGAAACATTTAAACCCTCTTAAGAACGCTCGATTAGATGAGGCATTTCGTCCTGGCCGGAAACCAGGGCTCGCCGCACGCTAGAGAGGGAATCACTATCGCATCACCAAATAGTCTAGACGAGTTTGGTGCCACGTTTCGCACAATGAGCGCAACCTGAAATGAATTATCGTCGGACGGCGGCTCCCTGGCGCCCAGCAATTCATCCCCAACTTGTACGCAGTCCGGCCTGACGCCGAAGGTAGGCCGCCCCATGGGATCTATCCAAGAGAATACCGACCTCCCTTTGAAGACGTGTCCAATATCTGCTAAAGCTTGAGTATCAAGGTCATTCACACTCGCGAACTTGAGTGGGCTGGCCGACATGGCTTGAGAACTACGGGTGAAAGTGTCTCGCTGAAGAGTTGTGCGTTGGCAGTTTTAACACACCACTCAATGAACGTCGAGAACGACGACCAACCTCTCGGCCAGAGGGATTTGGCTGCCCGAAGCCAGCTAGCCACTTCCGAGGGCGATAATGTACAACTCGGCAAGGGCTTGAACGTTTTTAAGACTCCGATTTCTTTATATTGAATCAATTCTCCATGTAACAAAAGGCCATTCAGGTCTGTATTCTAGGTGTAGCAGCGACTTGTAGGCTATGTAATGGAAGAATGGCTTTCGTATCGCAGACACTCGCCAGTCCGAGACACAGGACGGCAGGTTTCCTTGCTTCTGGCTATTGCGACACTGAGCTAAACTAGATCGTAGCATGTGACGTTTCATCTTTTCGTCGGTGTTTTCTAGTATGTCCGTATAGAGCCTCATGTATAGGGACTCTGTACTAATAGTGTAATCTATGCGCAGTGGTAACCGCCCTGGCGTAGCTCTTTGACCTACGTCGATGTCAGTCGCGAGTCCAGCTAGGGCAAATAGCCGATCTCTGTCGTCAAAGCACTAGAGGTGCTCGAAGGCTTCGAGGGGATCGAATATCCCATTATTATCCCTGGCCACGCCGCTGTTCAGCACCCATCGCTTCCAGAGGTTAGTCATGGCTAACGCCGTGTGGAGCAGCTTCATGTCCGTCAATGGATCGCTGATCATCTCGAGGCAGTTTGCCAGTTGCACCCAGGAAAGCTGTTCGTCGCAGCGGCAAAGCAGGACGTCTGGGTTGAGGACGGCTTCCTGCACTATCCAGCATCGAAGTAAGGACACGAGAGACGCGAGCACTTCGGAGTGTTCTTGCCGCCTTTCACGACTGTCTGGGCCGCGGCCTTTACCAATGCACCGCGGGTAGGCCTTGATAACCGCAAAACACGCTGGCTGCTCCGGGTAGTTCCCAAGCCAGACCAAAACCGTCGAGGTACCACGATAGATGACATTCATGAATGGGATCTGCTTCCCTTTCTCCTCTTCATCCTGCTGACTGATGCATATCACGTCAACTCACAGACGGCGTGGGTTAGAGGGGAGCCGAAAACGGCGAAGGGCATCCTCTCTGTGAAGTTTGGCTCCCCCACGTGTAGGAAAGCGCTTGGTATTCCTCGTCCGACTCGACATGAAGCACTTCCAGCCTGCAGCTCAAAGGCGCGGAGGCGTCAGACGACGGCTCAAGCACAATGATGCGGGTTTGAGCAGAAGAGGGGAAAGGTTGGTAGCGGTAGGGTTGAAGTGGTTAACGCGGCAGCTTGGCAAGTTTCCACAGTGCCATGTTTCTTTAATTTCGGGTGATATAAGAAAGAGCTGTTGTAGACGACGTCTGCGGTGAGGATTGATGTGGATTCCTTCAGCTACGCGCCAGCCACACTCAATGACAAAACCCTCGCCTCACTTCACGACTCTCGCATGATCAGCGGTGCTGGTCACAGGATTGCAGTGTATGTTTACTACCAAGCAGCAGTTTACTCCTCTATATGCACTTGTATATATGCATATAGGCTACGTTTCAGCTGCATGTATAACTAATGGCTAGTTGCCATGCTTCCCGCACACATTTGAGTAAACAAGAGGCTACGCTCATGGGCCTCAGGTCTTCTAGGCGATAAGAATAGGATATACGTATTTAATTTGCATTATTCGCACTTCGTTTCTTTTCCCTCTTTGGCACACTCTTGCGCCAGCTTCCTCCCATTTAATCGTCATTGTTAAATCACAATTACAATGTGGGTTTCAGGTAGTTGTGGCGTGTATACAGATCAATTCATTTTCTAATATGAATATTAAATAGGAATCATGGTCTCCGAACGAGATTGACAGGTCGTTGGCAACAGTGTCAACTAGCAGGATATTAGGACATGACATATTAACGTTTAACGTCTCGCCCACCTCCGGATCCACCGGCATGGCTGCACGGCTTCATATCAACCACAATTCGGAAAGGGCTTCTACTACAGATATAAGTCACAGTAGGGCCAAGGTTGTCCCTAAAATGGAAAGCTTTACTTTGTGAAGCGATCTATTTAATACGCTGAAAATCAAAATGCAAAGTACATGTATTTCAATTTAAAAATCGCGAGACTTTATTGGCTATATTCTACCTAGCTAAGCCCACACAGTCTATCTGAGTATAAATACGTTGTGGTTGATGCCTCAATTAGACTCTGACCAATCAGAGCCTTGCAGAGTTCGAATAGACTAATTAGAGCGTTGCAGAGAATTTAGACTTTAGAGGGTATCTGAATAGAACTTCTCAAGCTTTACCTTCCAGTTTTAGTCTGGAGTGTTTGTGGTTGAAGGTAAAGCTTTCCAATTATCTAGGCTACCGGGCTTCCTTCTTCACGTCGATCTCGAAGCGAGTGCTTTTTGCGAGAAACATCTGCCATGGCAGTCCTCCAAGACCTTCCAACAGAGACTCTAATTCTAATCCTGCGCTTTCTCGGCGCGATTGACCTCCAGACCACGATCCTCGCACAGCGTGCGAGCAGAAAGTTCCGGGATGTGATTCAAGATACTGCTTTACATAGTCCTTACTTAACTGTGGCTTGTTCTGAAGCTGTCCTCTCTAAAGTGATAATCAACCCTTTACTGAGGGTCAAATTCAATGGCCTCTTCGATTCCGCGGACTGTTTCACAGCCGCCGAACGCGCCCGCTACTGGGTGCTGACGCTCGATGGCGACGCCACATTGCCGTTCCGGCGTCTGCCGTGGGCCGCCGCCGCGTCTCGGGAAATTTTCTTGCGACCCGAGGCCTCGTGGCGCGAGCTGAGCCCGACATTTGGGGTAGCTCCACGTATAAGATGTCTTGACGTCGTCAAGAGCTTTGAAAGCGACTCCGGGAGCCCGGTTTCGTACTTTCAGGTCGAACTGCCAGAGTCCGGGTTAAGCATGGGACTTTTGTATGATATATTGCTCTGTGAAGAGGCGCTTTACGGACCTGACACGGGCAGCTGGCAGTTGCTTGTCGGCAGGAGTCTGAAGAGCTTTGATGTCTTATATCGATGGGGGTGTTTCATTATCGATGAGCCCGGCGAGTCGCAGCTGGTGAGCGAGACGCCTGATGCGGCGATCTTGTTTGTGAGGGGCGGCGGGGGGTGTAGCGAAACTATGCTAGGCCGGGACGAATGGGTGCCGCAGCGTTTGATAAGGAATGCTAAGCCAAAATTCTTGCCATGGCAGGGTCCTTTCATAGATCCAGAAGACACGGAGTGGTTTGAATAGGCATGTGCTATGAGGGTGAAAGAGACGAAAAGGCAAAAAGATAACTACCTACCTAAAGCGAATGTATTCTTCCTTACCATTACACTACGGGGTACATGATAAACCAGAAGTGAACTACTTCGCTAAGTTGAAGACGGGCTATTCTAAACAGGTTTATATAGAGGAAACAAGTGCTGAAATAATCGCGATATGTGTAGTCTGGCTGGGATCGGTATTGGTGGCATTATTGAAGTTAGGGCTACCTGTATGTTACAACCCGATGTTATTCGATGGCTGAGACTTGTATACAACACCTAGATATATATAAGGATCCCGTTCCGTTAATGGCGAGTAAGCAACAGCGCTCAGGTAGAATAAAAAAGAGCAATATCTTGCTCGTTGGTATGCAAGCAAGGTGATCCTCTCATGTCTGGGCTGTTATCTACGTGCTGTTTGCATAGAGATTACGATAATCCCTAAAAATACTGTCCTTGCATTGAAGTTATATTGAATACCTCTCATCCAAGGCTGCCATAGCCACCATCAAGCTAGGACCCCCTGTTGCCACTGTAATGCAGAGTTCAATATTAAGCACTCCCTGCGCTCTAAGGGATAATTGATTAGGCCAAAAACAAGCTTCGCCGCTAGTGAAATTGTAGTAACAGTCGCACGTAGCGAAGTGCCACATATCGCATTGGAAATCGTCGATATCATTTGCTTGGGAGGAGTCTTTCCTCTATAGCTACTATGGTTGAGGCCGATCGACATTGCGTGGGCGTGCAAATCTGCCAACCTTATGTTACTCTTAACCGTCTGCCTAGGAGCGATTTGCGTCTCCTTCATAAGCATAACGGTAGAGAGCTGCTGGTTCGAGCGAGTTACGGTACAATCGTGAACCACACGCGCCATATCTTGGCACGTGCTCTGTGAAAGTCATTCTCTTCAATATATCGAAACTAATAGGATAAGTGTATGATGGCTAGTGCCCCGTGCTTCGTCAGTCACATGCTGCCGCCTTGGCAGTGGGTTAATCTCCTGAGTAATGGTTGGAATTAGTTGCTGATATGTAGAATGAAAGGATATCATGAACAAGGCTTATCATGAAGCCCAAAAGATATGGGAGATACAGGGAGAACCTACAGACTCGACGAAAAGTTTGCGGGAGCTTTACTTCTTTCTTCCTTTACCGGTTCGTAAATACATCTCGGTTCAAAGGGAACAGTTTCAGTATAGCCCGAAGGCGCAGTGGTCCCTTTGTTGGTAAACGGGATGATTTTCGGATACAGTTGTAGATACTGTACAGAATGCCACTACAGTCATGTTGGGTTCCGACCTTTAGTGAGCTGACCATATTCGAGATATTGATAAGATGGGCGTCCTGCATCGACCAGAAGTGCGAAGGCTCCCGTGGAACCCGCAACATTGCCGATTTACCGAAGTATCCGAATGACTTATAAGCACATGGAATGCGGCACAGCTGATCCATCTCTACAATCGAGGCGGGTGTTCACGTAGATTATCACTGAGACGTCGAGGAAGAGCCGGGCTATTAGTGTTGTCCTGGGATCCAGTCAAGGCACCAGTCATAGTTGGTGAGGTCGTACCAACTCTCCCTCTCTCCTGTAGCCTAAAATTCATCAACCATCGCACATGCATCCCAAGAACCCCGAGAGTACTACGAATCTCTGTAAGTTGATCTTTAATAGGTAGAGTTTCGTTGAAAAGCATCACAGAATGCCGGCCCTCAACTTCGCTGAGAGCTGAAGATAGCCGTTCAACTTTGGCTTCCATTGTTTCAAACAGTGACAAGAAATACTGGTCCCGTGATTCGTAAGGGGCTGCATCTGAAGTTGTGGTAGTCTCCGGCAAGCTGATGTCCGTAATCCCCCCTGACGGACTCGTCGTGGGCATGGAGAATCCTTTATTCTCGAGGAACTTGATGCGGCGCTCCTTCAGCTGATCTCTCTCTTGGAGAGCTTTGAATCCGGCTCTGAGTTCTGCCAGTTGCTCCCCCACGGGCCCAACCACTCTGTAATCGCAGGCTCGGGCGTGCTCGTCAAGCTCTTTGCGTCTTACCCGAGCGATGCAGCCAAACGGTGCAAATTTGCATGGCGTCTCTACTTCTAGGCACTCTTTCAAATGTTCGTCTTGCTTGTGGCGAATATATTCGGTCGCACATAGCTCACAGTTCTTCTTTCTGTTTGCACATTGACTGCCTTGATGCTCTTCCAAGGCGGCTTTCTCGTATACATGATCGCAGTACTCGCACTTAACATCATAATGTAAACACCCTTTCCCAGAATCTTTGCGAGCCACTACCTTGTCGCAAGCAGGATGCGGGCAAGGTACGTGAGTCTTTTCACAGTAGCGAGTGACATGGTTTTCGACGAGAGCCCTCGTTACTACAAGGTCGCAACCGCGTGACCGATTTGGGCATCGGACGAGAAGATTATCGAGCTGGTTATGAATTATCTTAGGAGCGGTTCGAGTCTCGGTGGCCAGTCTCAGTGGCAGGCGATCGACCGGACAGATGGGGTTGAGGACGTGCGCCTGGACAATGCACATTTGACAGAAGACATGATCACAATTGGTAATGGTAGGCGACACTAGTGGCAAGCGACATATCGGGCAGATGAGATTCTCATCGACATCGCCCTCATATTCTAGTGCCTTGAGGTCGACGGTGGGTAGTGAGAGCGCGCCTTGGATCAGAGGCTGGATGGGCAGGTTTGCGGTTGTCGAGACCAAGCCCTCCTCAGGTGTATTGGGCGGCGGCATCGCTCGGAAAATGGGGACTCGTGAGTTATTACTACTGATGATCTCTCTGGGAATCCATTGAAGGCTAGCTATGACTTAAGCGACGCTAATTTGTCTGTATTCTTCGCGTCTCGTGGTTTACTCGTTGGATCGGGGTGGTTAGTTAGGTTGCAGCCTCGGGTCGCAAGTCGCGGTGCTAATGGCGGGATGGCCCGCTCGACTGTTCGTTACTTAGGTATTGCTTTGGAATACATCTTTATGCATATACATTTGCCTTAATATGCGTTATAGGTTCTCTTATGTGCATGCATCAACCGGATCCATACCTTTACGGGATTAGAGCTACGTTTCTGCCTTTGACATTATTGCAGTTCAATATTCATCATGTCGCTGCCTACAGAAAATCTTATCTAGTAGATATATGATTAGAGAAACCTATATTAGTTTCAAGAAAAAAAAAAAGCTTGAATGGCCAGCATAGGATAGGTACTTAGGCAGCTAGATCAGTGTTTATATACCTACCAATGTACATCCAAGTAATTATCTCGACCACCAAGACCAGAGACTCACTATTGTATTTGTGTTGTCCCATTTACTTGATTCGAGTGACAACTAAAAATAAGGATTCAAAATAAATACCAACATTAATCATATAGACTAGATAGCGGTAATGATCAGTTCTGACAGACCGGACCGGAATATGATAATGGACGCCGGAAGCCCATGCACATCTACGGCGCATCTACACGGTGGAGAAGTAAAGCCAGATTGGCCAATGATGTCACACAGAAACAGCTCTCTAGCTGCCGAGATTGGCGGCCGGAGTTGACCTCCAATTATACTAGCAGCTTTTTGCTCAACAAATTTCCAGACAAAAAGTGAAGCCGCGGCCGCGGACCCCGGAAAGCTTAACTTGCAGCCAGGATCAATATCCGAAGCTTTCTCTACCTACTTTGTTACTCTCCTGCTACCGTTGTTTTTCCTGTTTACCTTGTCAACTAATTACACCTCACACCTATCTCAAGATATCAATTGGGTGGAACACAAGACAACATGGGATTCACCCTCAAGCTCACCAACCGGTCCCGCCATGGCCTGAAGAAACTCCCCTCCACACTCGAGCTCGCGGATGATGCGACAATCGAGTCCACGAAGAAGCAGATCGCCCGATTGACCGGCACGTCCGACTTCAACCGAATCGGCATCTTCGACCCCGTCTCCAAGAAGACCATCAAGGACCGCAATGCCTTGATACGGGACCAGGAGCCTGTCATGAAGCACGGGGAGATCATAATCAAGGACCTCGGTACGTTTTTCGCATCCCAATCGATCATTTTCCCAGTTTGATGACACGCAGGACTAACAAAGCGTGTTTTTTGTGGACTCTAGGCCCCCAGATCTCATGGAAGCTCGTATACCTCTGCGAATACTTCGGCCCCCTTGTCTTCCATCCTCTCTTCATCGGCGTCCGCAACCATTTATATCCTCTCATCTACTCAGTCGTCAAGGGCTACGTGCCGGCGCCGCGCCCGCCACCTTGACGGGCTCGCTCACATCCGTGCAGCAAGCCGCCTTCTACATGATCATGGCACACTTCGTCAAGCGGGAGCTGGAGGTGCTCTTCGTGCACAAGTTCAGTGCCAACACAATGCCTGCAAACTTCATCATACGGAATTCCTTCTTCTACTGGGTCTTCGCCGGCCTGTTGGGTGCGTTCGAGATCTACGCGCCCTTTTCCCCGACGGCGCAGGCGGGGGCTTTCTTGTCCTCACCCCTCGACTTCATCGGTCTGGCGCTGTATCTCTTCGGCGAGCTGTGCAACGCCAACGTCCATTGGTATCTCTCGGGACTCCGCAAGCCCGGCGAGACGGCGCGCAAGATCCCCAACGGATTGGGCTTCAGCCTCGTGACGTGCCCCAACTATATGTTTGAGATCATTGCCTGGATCGGCATTATCCTCGTCACGCGCTCGCCTACCCTAGTAATCTTCATCATTATCGGCTCGTACTACATGTACATCTGGGGCCGGGGCAAGGAAAAGGCCTACCGAAAGCAGTTCCCCGACCAGTACAAGAAGAAGCGATATGTCATGCTGCCTGGTCTCTTGTAAGGGGGCCTCTACAGCTAGTCTGGTGCTGGATTGATACAGCCCGTTTCCATTGGCAAATCTAGAATGTTTGGAACAAGATTGTGAAGATATATCAAATAATGATCTATCAGAGCGGCCACTACCCATGCAACACGGGGCAATAGATCCCTGCACCTCTAACATATGTAATGCGAGAAAGAAAGGAATAAATAAAATAATTTATCAACACCCCTTAGGTGCTATGCGCCGCGAACTCGTGAAGCCTTGGACTCGTCAAGCTTGACCTGCTGAACTCCTTTCATAACCACCCGTAGTACTCCACTTAGCAGTCCCTACCGTAAGGCAAATAGAAAATTTGAAATCCGTCGGTCGATGATCACTATTAACACTCAAATAAAATCATGCCGCTTTCATGAGAGTATCATCACGTAGCACCCTGCTTGATCTCCGAGGGCCCTACGTGCAGCTCCGTCGCCAAAGCCTCTGTCAAACTCTCTAGAATAGCTTCGTCGAGGGAGACAATACCATTCGCAACGGAGTCCCGTAAACTCGAAGTTGAGCCAGCAGTGCTGGCCCTTTCTGCAATATTGCCATCTAGTCCTTTTCCTTTCTCTTCGCCAGCCCCCTTCCGCTCGCTCAATTCGCTTACACTGATCTTGCGACTGCCCGCTAGACTGCCAGATCCAGCACCGCTGCCGCTCCTCTCACCTTCACTCTCACTTCCTGAGGAGTAACTTGCGGAGCGACTACATTCACTACAAGTACTCTCGTCGTCCTCACTATCTGCACCTCCTCTCCTCACCAGTCTCATAGTCTCCTCTAATACCAGGAAGTCCCTCTCGAGCACCTCGGCCCAGTTCTGGACGTTGCCGAGCTCTTTGATCTTGCGCCCGGCATCCTTGGCCACCTTGGCAAGCTTGTCATTCTCCTTGCGCAGCGCCTCAGTCGCCCTCGCGACGTCCTGCTCCTGTCGCGTCAGCTGAGCGGCGTTGGAGTGCAGGAGGGATGCGCGCGACTGCAGCTCGCTGTCCAGCATGTTGGACATGGACGCAATCAGCGCCGTGCGCGCCTCGGCGACATGCAACTGCGACTCGCGGGAGGGTAGCTCGGGATTCAGAGACATGGTCGCGACGCTCGCGCCCCCGCCGGGCGCCGCTGGCCCCGGTCCGCCGCTCACCGTGGTCGGGGGTGAGGTGGCGGTGGTCCGCGTGCCGGACACCGACGGTGGGGCCTTGGAGGTGGAAGAGGGAAGCGAGGGCGGGGGCGGGCATGGCGAGCTGCCACCTGTTGGAGTGATGGCTGAAGAAGGTGATGCATGATCGTCTGGTGGCGATGCCGTCTTCGCGAAGCCTCGGTCTCCCTCGAGACTAGGCGCCGATGGAGGTGAAGCGACCCCCGGGTTGACCGGTGCGGGGTCCGACATTTGAAGCAAAGTTGTAGCGAAGAAGCAGAATGTTTCACCTCAAGCACATAATCTCGCGGACCGAACATATAGGAGTCAAAAACATCAAGATGTCGACGAGGTCCAACGATGAAACAAATCGGCTAAATGGATGAAACAACAGTCAGAACTTGGAAGCCGGCTAACAAGGAGCTGGTCGAAGCTATTGGAGATGAAGCTCGGATTTGGGGCTCGTGGCACATTGCGGGGTCGGTCTGAAGATGACCGATTGGCAGACAGCTCTTGTTAAGCATTTGTCTCGCATGTTAGGTTCCTTAACGACTTGCCCAATTCGATGGCACCCCGTTCCACGTGCATGGCTAGTAGCAGAAAGCGGTAGGCTCATGGTTGCTCGTGATTTAAACTTATCTTTGTAGACAGCGTAGTGTAGTAGTAGTCTCATAGGCAGAGTCGTGTCGTACTGTATAGGGTGTCATCATCATTCATCCCAGTCTGCGTCCAAGAGACCTTCCTGTCGCTGCGTGCTGACCCACTCCTCACTCGCCAGGCCGCGCAAGAATCGACGCTGGAGGTCTGCACTATCCTTGTGATAGTCGCATGCATAATCACACGCTGGTGTGTCGTTCTCTCCAAAGTAGTTGCAGATCAGCTTGTGACGACAAGCTGTGATAGTCTCACAGTACTCAGCCAATGCCCTGACACTAGAAGCCCTCGCTTCCCAGTTTGAGCTCTTAGAATCGCGGTCACGCATAATCAGATTACAAACTCGATCTCTGTCTTCGCGACTGTAGTACAGAAAACAGTAAGAGGCATTGCCATCCCGCCCGGCCCTGCCAGCTTCCTGGTAATACCCTTCGAAAGACTTGGGAAGTCTCCAATGGACGACGAAGCGCACATTGTCCTTATCAATCCCCATGCCAAATGCTGTCGTAGCCACAATTACATCGAACCCAGGCTCATTCGATACCCAGTTCGCTAGAGTTTGCTCTTTGACTTCTTTAGATAGCTTGGCATGGAATGGCTGAGCGCCGATGCCCTCCTGGCGGAGCTGAGCAGCAAGATTTTGACATTCATCGCGTGATATTGTGT
Organism: Xylaria sp. MSU_SB201401; assembly: GCA_002288965.1. Classification (NCBI taxonomy): domain Eukaryota; kingdom Fungi; phylum Ascomycota; class Sordariomycetes; order Xylariales; family Xylariaceae; genus Xylaria; species Xylaria sp. MSU_SB201401. Next base: position 41,149 of record NPFG01000021.1, read on the forward strand.
AGATGATACCGGGCACGTTGTCTGGTCGTTCCCCGAGAGCTGCTAACTCCGTCTTTCGAGGTTCCTGCGCTCTGCGCCCATATACACCTCGAATCCATTTCAGAAAATCTTCTAGCCGACGGTCATCCTCGTCGCGCGTAAACCGAATTTCGAAATGAATATTTGGCCGATATGCTGTCATGGTGAAGGACTTCAAACGGTCGGGTTGGGTGTCTAGGCCCAGAGTATGCAATACATCGTTGCGTACCTGATCGTTGGCCGTGGCTGTGAGACACATGATAGGCACATCAGGGAATGAGACTCTAAACCAAGACAGCCGCTTGAAGTCTTTTCGAAAGTCGTGACCCCATTCCGAAATACAGTGCGCCTCGTCAATGGCAATGCGGGCAAGTTCTCGTTGTTCATAGACGATTTGAAGCCGATCTCGAAAGCGATCCGTCGCACAAAGTTCGGGCGTTACGTAGAGAAGCCGGGTAGTGGGATGTCCGGTTTTCAGGTCGGCTAGGATGTGATCTCGTTCTGTGAGAGGCGTGTTACTGTTAAACGAGCTGGCGTTGATACCAGCAGCTCGTAAAGCCTCTACTTGGTTCATCATCAAACTCAACAAAGGCGAGACAACGATGGTAACTATTCAAGTCAGCCATTGGTATTGTCGGACTTCACTATCTGGAGAAACACACTTCCGTGATCAACGACTGCGGGGAGTTGGAAGCAGAGACTTTTCCCAAACGATGTTGCGGCTTGCACAAATCTGTAAATCAAAGTCAGTAGTCATCCTCTAGAACACGACCTTAGCATGATGGGACGAAATTCCCATCCATGAGAGTCATGGCAACCATAACATGAAATGGCTGACAGAACGGATAGAAAGACGAGAGGTCTTGCTGTTATACTTACACGTCATGACCATCCAGGGTAGCCTGGATAATCTCTCGTTGGAACGGACGAAAGCTGGTCTTGTTGAACTGGCGACGTAGAGTGAAGTCTAGATCGGGGATGATGAATGAGTTTGATCTCACTAGACTAGGCATCTTGAGTAATTAAATCCGGTGTTCCTTTATTGGGAGCCTTTGCCCTCATACCCATCAACAGTCCGGGCCCTTGTGAGATGAGTTTTGCAGAATGATTGAGCACATGACGTTCGGTTAGCCCATTGAATGCTGGTGAGATGATTGAATAAGAGTCTCCGCTAACAAGGCGTATTACATCTACATGTAGGTAGACCCGAGTAGGTATGTACTGCAGAACAGGTGCCTATCGATACCGCTTGGGATTCACGATGTAACTACAAGTACTTCACCGTTTCAACGATGCCTAAATGGTTAAGGAGAAGAGTCTATCTGTACGCGATCTGGTGCCTAGGCTCGGATGGGTAATGAAGCGATCGCGTGGATGTTCTGACCAGAACGCGCCAGAACGCGACTACTACGGGATGTAGTGTTAGTGCAATGTTTAAAGCTAATTGAGTTTTTTTAGTGTAAAAGCGTGCCTATCGGAAGCAACCCCAGGTTCTGCAGCCTTTGGCACGGTTTGTAGTGGTCTGTAGTTTCTTAGGTTTCAAACGTTTTTTCTCCGACGCTGAATCAACACCGGCAATGGTAACTTCGAATGAACTACCTCTTTCTAGCACCTCTCACTTCTTCATGCAAAATATTACCGTTTGCGACTGCCCCCGACTCCGCAGCGCGCGCAACAAATAGCACGGGGGTCTGAGCTTCTAGAAGTTCTGTAACTTACATACCTAACTCTGTACAGTTTACCTAAAGTAGGTACAGGTGGTAGGTACACATCCGACTGGTGAGTGGGAATAGTGCGGGCAAGTACGGAGTACAGTGGAAAAGAAAAAGATGGCGCCTGTATTATGATTGAGGTTACCTAAATCAGTTAGGTACCATGTAGCACTCTCCTCCAATGGCCCATGCCTACCTAGGTAGTGATCTTCCCACTCCCACAGACGGGTACCTGCCTGCAGTTCGCGTTTTCTAACCAGTCTACTGGTATGACCAACTTGTTTGCCACAGCCCTCTCAGCTCTCAGGCACAGCTCAAACAGCTTCCCAGTTTGCTTATGCCAGAGCATCATGTAGGTACCTACTTAGGTAGTTCTTGCCTGTAGAAGGGGAATTGTATAATCTAGGTAGGTACCTAGGTATTCAGTAGCGCCCAGACTTCTCATACCCTTTCTCTCCCAGAATTCTAAGTGCTATATGGGTAACTGCTGTATTCTCATCAGAGGGTGAATTTACTAACAGTATAATATATAGATAGCTTGATAGGCAGTATCTAGGTAGGTACTTGTAGACATGTACTAGGTTACAGTAAGGTCGACTTCAAGTTGTACTCGACCTACCTACCTAGTTGTACAGTTATGTGCTGGGATTGTGCAGCATGAGGCGCTAAGGCAGTGCGCTTGGAATACCTATTGAGTAGCAGGGAGTACATGCGCTACGCAGTGGGATAGCACCCCTTTTGCCGTGATTTGTCCACTGTAATGTTCCTTCCCAGCTTTTCAAGGTTCTTAGGTAGGTACCATTGTTCTGCCGTCGTACCGCACCCCTCCCTGACAAACTACGCTAGGGGGCTACTACTAGGTATGTGGTGGATACACCCCCTACCAGCCAATGCCTCTACCTAGGTATCCTCAAAAGTGACATCCCAATAGGCCCGAGTGATGTACCTAGCGTATGTACCTATCTGTAGTGGTAGGTCTGTGAAAGCGCCTACGCTAGTGTGGTGTAGCACCTTGTGGTGACAAAAGGCCCCTTCACTACTCTGACATGTACTTGAAGTGAAATAAGAAAAAGAGAAAAGGAAGGAAAGGAAAGACGAGAGAAGGTGACTGCGGACAGGATCTCCCTTCGGCACACACAGAGGTTTCCTTGTAAGGAATCGCAGACCTGGACTTGGCACCTCAGGGCATCATCCATCCTGCCTGTATCACGGTTTGCCTCATTAGAGCAACTCTCATCAGCTGGCTGCAGAAGGAGATGCGATCAGGGCCTACCTAACCTACCCCAAGTGACCGACTGAGTGTACCTCGTCGTAGTTACATTGCCTACACTGCCCATTACAATCATACATTGATAATTAGGTCAATACGACATCGCCGCTCTCTGGAGCTTCGTCGTTTCGACCTCACAGCTCGATAGCCGGAGACGCCAAGCCCTGGAGTTGAAACACTCTCTCGCTTCCCTTTTCATCACATCCTGCCGCCACTGTGTCGTGTCATATCGTGGCGTGTTGAAGCCAGTCCTATCGGATCACCCGCCGACTTCAATTTTCCAACCGCTTCTTCTCTAAACTGCGCTGCATTCTGCACCTCTTTGTTTTCCCTACGTGCGGTGCGCTCTGTTTCTACCCCAGGCGATGAGGAACTTGAATGCCAGAGTCACCCGTTTAACCCCGAAGCTTCAATTGGCCTCCTGCCGCTCCTCTCGCGTGGGCATAAGAATTGGAGATCCGCAGAATCCGAACGGCACGCCAGCAGAACCCTGAAACGATCGCCCGTGCCTGTCTCGCCCTGTGCGCATCACCTTAATACTCGTCCACCCAAGTAGGCAATTACGCCATGAATACTGCTTCGGCCAGCATGGCCGCAGCTGTCGTTCACCCTCATCCATCCTCATCGCGAGGGCTACCGATAAATCCGGCTCAAGGCGTACGACGGATACCTCTCCCAACTTTCAATATGCCTCCTCCACCGCCGCCACCACCTATCCCCGAGAAATACAATGTGACCCATGCTGGTTCTGGCGCGACGCTGTCCGCATCCGCTCCCATGTCGGCACAGCAAGTCATCAGTTACGCTCGGGAGAAGATGAAGGCCGCTTTACAGGACAATGAAAGCCAAGCTGCTGAAGCCAGTGGCGTGAGCAATGAACTAAAGCCTGGCGTTACTATCGACCTTAGTCGGCTGAATATCCAAGTTTTGCCGGACGAAGTGGTGGACGTGATAAAAAACGAGCTCGAGCGGTTAGTTGCCCATCTTCAAGAAAATTCGGCGTTTGTTTATATTTGGTTATTCTGACGATACACAGGCTGGCTCTATCTCATAACAAGCTGACCTCGTTTCCGGCGAGGTTTTCGGAATGCACTTCTCTTCGATATCTTAACGTGAGGAACAATCGTATCGAAGAGTTCCCACTTGCGGTAAGTATTCCTCATGCAGACTAAAAGGATAAATAATCTGACGTTGTCTTCAGCTGTGTGACCTCAAGTCACTGGAAATATTAGATTTGGGCCGCAATAAGATCCGTGTTCTGCCGAGGGAGATTGCAAAATTAACGTCACTTAAGGTACTTTCCGTGCAACAGAACTTAATAGAAGAACTTCCACTCTGCCTCGCAGATATGTTCTCTCTACAAGCACTCAAGCTAGACGGCAATAATATTACGTTTCCTCCTGAAAGAATACTTCAGGTTCAGGCCAGCAGTCCACCAAACGATGGTTATTTGAAGGAACGCGAGGTGGCTGAGGTGACGGTCACAGCGCAAATCAAAAAGTTCTTGAGGCAACACGCTCAAAGTTTAAGCGACAGAGAAAATAATGCCGAGAACGGGGGTGATGATTTTAATGAGAATATCGATACACCACGGATGCCCATAAAACGAGTAACTAGCGGACGCTTTCCAATTCGGGTCAACAGTAATGATGTTGCTGACCTCCGATCACCTGCTGTGCCTCGGCCGCCGCCCATACCATCACGATCGCATGCACGGGGTCTCTCGCAACAGAACACGGCTATCCGACGGCCAACCGTCATGCCTCTTACAATCGGTAATCCCAACGAACGTGTGCGATCCAACAGCGAGACAGTGTTACAGGGGGGTCGATCTGAGCGTCCGGCTGACCGAAACCGGCGCATGGGCATCATGTCAAGGAAGCCGAGCGAGCTTGGGACGCTAGATGAGGGCCAAGCAAACAACCGATTTAGTCACTATCGTGGTCTTAGTCATGGCTCATCTATGACCGGAACCTTAAATCCAAACCCTTCTACTGCCAGTCCTGGTAGCCCAGCTCCCGCTGAGCCTCTTCTCCAACGGCCGAACTACGTCAGGCGGCTCTCTGTCCTACCAGAACAACGACGCGAGTCTAAGATATTTGACCCTATTCTTGAATCAGCTAAGGGTATCCTCTATGCAATCTTCCAAATACATCCCCAAATCCAACTCTTTACTCGATTGACAAGTGATGGCACGGCGAAACGCTCAAGTCTTGAGTTGGTCTTCTACAATACGAATGTTCACGTTGAAGAGCTAGAGCAGGAAATTCAGAAACACGAAATTGCGCTAGACAACGGCGGTTATGCATCACGGGAGAATGTTCAACGAGCGGTGGTCACGCTAATCAACGCGTATAGTCATATTTGCACCCTTCTAGTTGGTAATATGGATACCATTGTCGACAACGGCGACCCGCGATACATCCGTACGATGATGCTGCTGCTGTACAATAGTATCATGGAACTTCGTGTGTCTGCTTATGAAGCTTCAAGGGGGGGCACTGGATACGTTCCCAGTTACAGTGCCCGGTGGCCAGGTTTAGACAACACAATCAAACCACATTCCCGTGATAACTCCATAACCCCAACAGCCGGACGTCCTGGCTTTGGCGCGAGATCCCGAATGGGTACATTTATACACAACCCTAGCAATCTGAGGGTTACGACTGGTGTTTCAATGCATTCCCTTCACAGCAATAGCCGAACTGCTCAGATCATGGCCGCTACACCTAGGTCTGGCGAGTCTTTTGCTTCTTCGAGCACCGATCCGCGGTATCCGTCCGATTTTTCAGCAGAAGAACGTCAGTTCGACAAAATCTTCCTATCTCTCCAGAAATCTACGGACTTGGTCATGCGCACACTACCCAGTCTGAACGTGCAGTTCAGTAATGGTAAGCGCAGCGCAGAGATTCAGCGATGCCCTGACAGTATAGTCCATGCCTGGAAGGCGTTGATCGCAAAGTGCGGGATTGCAATCAGAGAGACTGAAATCCTCAAGAGGCGATTATCTATGATTAAGCTTAAAGAACCAGGAATTAGGTCTGACGCCAGTTTCTGGAGTCTCTGTAAAAGATTTATCGACTCCTGGGCTGAGTTTGGAAATAAGTTGAAGCAAACCATGGACAGGTTAACCTGTCGGTGGAAGTTAAGAGCCGGCTTCGACCTATCCAAATCAGTATCAAGGAAACAAGCAGCTCGATAATGGCGTCGCCTTGGGGAAATCTTCTCCGACGCGCTGGGCATTACTCCGAAACGTCGAACCACTACTCGCCGAGCCATTACCCGTCAAGCTCTACGGGCACACAGATGCAGCTACCAATGACACCTCAGAGTGCCGCTCTGGGTCCAGCTGTTCAAGCCACAGTTCCGTCGACAACACAGAGCGGGTCTTTCGCCAACGTCTTTTCCGGGAACGTCTTCGAACGGGCTGACGCCCTGATCTCGATGGGAGGCTTGAATATGTCCCGAACCAACACAATGAACAGCACATCGACGGTGTCCCTGAGTTCTCTTTCCTCCGTTACGTCTGCCGGGGATGAGCGCCCAGGACCATCGATGCTTAGCCCTAACGTGACCACGGGTGCCGCCGCCTATCGGCTCAATGGGGGGAACAAGCCTGCATTCTAGGCGAGTCTTGCTTTGTTTCTCCCAGTCCGACGACGGATGCGCAGTATATAGCTTCGCATCACTACACAGCCCCATCTATCTTTTCTTCACACAGCTCTCTGGGAGTGTATACCATGTACAATACGCCACTTCACCGGGAAGTGGGGGCATTACCTCTGTACATCACATCGCGACTGCTCGGCTACATGCCCAGCACTCCCCGTCGCAAAAGATTATAAATACATTTGTTCGGCGGATCGACGAGGTCAAGTCCCCGAGCATTCTGTCCGTTCATGTTTAATAGAGACATTGCATATACGATTGGAACCCTGGACACAACTTGAAGGTTTGGTTCTTGTCAGACAGCAAGACAGTAATAGCATCGCGGACCGCGTGAGGGACAGCATCAACGGTAAGGCGTCCAAGAGAAATAGAACGATTTGTTTTTCTGGTGCTGGCTGGCCCCGGTGAGGCGCTGGGTTTGATTTGAAAAGAAAACGGCGTTATTACATGAAAGTAGGGGAAGGGAGAGGGAGAGGAAGGGGGCAGGAAATAATGTGAATGTACAAAATCATAATGTCTCAATAGTAAACGTCTAGAACAAACTACCTGTCATCTAGTCAGAGAGAATTAAGCTTTGATACTCGGATCCTTTCGTCTCTTTGTGAAAGTCATTTTTTTCTGATGTGACATACCGCTGATTGCCCCTGATTCATGTCAGGTTGGGTTAGAAACGCTGGTAGATTTAACTTTCTTGCTTATTTTGTCTATAGAAGATGCATACAATATTTTTTGTCATATGCCCCTTTGTGATTCTAGTAAGATTGCTGATATGCATGTCTAGACGCGAAATACTAATCGTTAAGCTCATTACATCCTACACGTGTGATTGTAGGTGTGTTCCGTTTCACTCATCACCCTCATAAAGAATCCACTTTCCTAACCGAATTACTTCGCCCACCCACGTGCCGTCTATCTAAGCGTAACGAGCTCTTCGGCGCTCGTCGGGTGAATGGCGACACAAGAGTCTAGGTCCTTCTTGGTAGCGCCCATCTTGATGGCGACGCCAAAGCCCTGCAGCATCTCGCCGGATCCGAGACCCATGATGTGCAGGCCGACGACCTTCTCCGAGGGCCCGGCGCAGATGACCTTGTACTTGGTGGGCGCCTTCTCCGAGGGCTCCATCATGGCGTAGTACATGGCCGTGAAGCTGGTGGTGTAGACTTTGAGGTTCTCGCGGCCGTACTTCTCGACGGCCTCGGGCTCCGTGAGGCCGATGGCGCCGACCTCGGGGTGCGAGAAGACGACGCTGGGGATATTGGAGTAGTCGAGGTGAGCGTTGGCGAAGATCGAAGGGGGCCCGTAGAGGCGCTCTGCGAGACGCCGGCCGGCGGCGATGGCGACGGGGGTTAGCTCGGCCTTGCCGCATACGTCGCCCAACGCGAAGATGTTGTCGACCGAAGTGTTCTGGTAGTCGTCGACGACGACATGACCTTTGTCGTTCGTCTTGACGCCTGCGTTCTCGAGGCCTAGGTGGTCTGTCTCGGGCACACGACCAACGGCCCAGATGAGGTGGTCGATATCGGATACTTGACCCTCACCGTTGCTATCCTTGTAGTGTATCGTCAACTTGCCGGCGGTGTCCTTGTCTACGCGCGTCTGTGACGATTCCTTGTGCAGCTTCACGCCCAGGCGCTCGTACTCTGCTGTGACGCCCTCCTGGATCATGGGGTCGAAATGGCGCAGGAAGGTCTTGTGCCGAATGAAGAGGTGGGTCTCCACGCCGAGAGCGTTGAACATGCCGGCGAATTCGACAGCGATGTAGCCAGCGCCGATGAGGGCGACCTTCTTGGGCAGTGTCGCAATGTCGAAGAAGCCGTCGCTGTTGGTACCGTATTCAGCACCCGGGATGTCCGGGAAGCTGGCGGGGCGGCCACCGACGGCGATAACTATCCGGTTGGCGCGTACTGTCGTCTTCGTGCCGTCATCCAGAGTAATCTCGACCTCGTTCTTTGACAACAGCTTCGCCCGGCCGTGGACATATTCAATCTTGTCGTTGTTCAGATTCCTCTCGTAGATGCCGTTGAGTCGCTTGACGTAGGCGTCCCGCTTCTCCTTGAAAGTAGGCCAGTCGAACGGGGCCGTCTCCTTGACGTTGAAGCCGTAGGCCTTGCTCTCATGTATGGCCTCTGCGATGGCAGCGGCGTTGAACGTGACCTTTTTGGGTACACAACTATTGTTGAGGGTCATGATATGTCAGCAATAGGCTCATCTTTGGTACATTCCGCAGGGCGGGAGGAAGGATACCTACCCGACATTTACACATGTGCCCCCCAATCTGGCAGACTCGACGATCATGGCTTTGGCGCCGAACTTACCGCTGGCCATGCGAGCAGCGCCGAGGCCACCGCTACCGCCGCCAATGACGAGCAAGTCGGTCTCCTTGGAAATGGGAGCCATGATGCGCGAGGACGAGGAGAATTGTCTCGTGAGAGATGATATGCGGGAGACGGCGGTCTTGGAGGAATGAATCTTGGCGACGGTAGGAAGTCGGGTGGAAGCACGACTAGTAGAGAGACGGAGAGCAGCAGATGCAGCAGATGCAGCGGTCAGTCTGCCGAGATATGGCAAGGCGCGCATTTATAAACTCTTGGGTATTTATAATGCGAGCGAGGCGGGAGCGGAGAGACGGCCGATGATACAAGGGACAAAGGGACTGGCGTATGCGGTGTATGCGGTGTATACGGCGTACCTTAGGTACCTACTACTAGGTAATGCAGTTGTTCTGTTGGTGGGGGAGGGGTTAAGATGACAATTGGAAGCCAGTAAGCGGGGTGACGTCTTTTTTCAGGGTTCCAATGGTTTGTCTCGGGATATAGACGGTGACTGGCTGGCTGGGAGGATGTTCAAGGAATAAGAAGGCTTGATTGATAAGAGGGAGGCAGCTGGCTTAGTAATGTTTTCCGCAGTCCCTTAGGTAGGTAGTCTAGTGTACCTTACTTATAGATACGTAGATACTTATAGATACCAGCTGCGGTGTCTAACCAGGTACGCATACACTAGACTACTTACACACTAACGACAGAAGGTATGGAGAATATACTACTGTACTATAGTTCCAGGTCCGGTTGGTTAGAAGTCTAGGATGGATTCCAAAGATGGTACTAGTATTAGGCCCAAACGAGTATCAGGTATTTGACATGAAGAAAACCCTACTACTATTATTAATATGCACGTCAGAGCAAGGTAGCATTTGATTTGCCTACGATGCCTAGGATCTGGGTAACACGGCAGACAGTAACATACATACTGTAGCATACCTCAGTTCTGCAGTATAAGTAAGTCTCAGAAGCCTATGGCCGGAAGGATAACACAACTAACCCTATTATGGGTGTGAAGTGTCGAGATAGCGCGGAACTACGGACTTCTCATCCGGAATGGAGAGAGGGAAAGGAAAATTGGAAGATAATAAAAAATAAACGAGGCTTTGTGGACCCCGCAGATCGAATCGCACAGACTAGAGATCTAACAGGGGTCGCGCACCGTGGCTGATGGTGCGGATATTGCTCTTACCACTTACACAACAACAAAACAACAAGAACGACCTCATTGCGTTGATTGACGGATATTCCTGTGACTCTCCAGACTTCTTGCAGAGACTATGGACGAGCCCTCGATATAACGCTACTTGGGACTGCAAGTTCTCATTTTGGTGATATGGAGTAGCTCCCTACTTTGGTACAACGTGATAGTAGAGGAGAGCAAAAGGGTCGTGTGACATGGAATAAAAGACGAGAGACAAGACCGCATCTCCTCAAGGCCCCTAGAGACTCTCCTGGCGCCGCGGCAATTATCATGGCAGCCGTCCCTTCCATCGTGCATGGGGCGTGGTCAAAACTGCGAGCCAAGGAGCTCCAACGCCTCGCTTTCCTCTGCGGTCAGCATGTGACCGGGACGAAGCCAACGATCACCAAACGTCTGGCCCGCGCCATCGCCGCGCCGCCTGCAACACCGGCCAGTTCTGGGCCTGTGGTGCTGAGTATCGATCTTGGTATCCGCAATCTCGCCATCAGCCTCATGGCCTCAGCCTCAACCTCTCCCTCCGTCGGCTCCCGCTCTAGTAAGGCCAAGAAAAAGACCAGCACTACTAGCCGGCATAATCAGCCTCCAACTCCCGTTACCAGCCCTCCGCCCATCACGTTGCATCACTGGGAACGTCTCGCTCTAGTCGCCGGTCCAAAGACGGGAGTATCTTCTGCGGAGATCGACGACGAGGACGCAGGGGCAGATGAGGTCTTCGCCCCAGCCGAAATAGCGAAGCTGGCCAACGGCTTCCTCCAGAAGACAGTGCTGCAGATGAACCCGTTGCCCACCCACATCCTCATCGAGCGCCAGCGGTGGCGCTCCGGCAGGGCACCGGGTATCCTAGAGTGGACGGTGCGCGTGAACACGCTGGAGGCCATGCTGCATGCCTCGCTGCGAGCCCTCCACGACGCCGGCGTCTATCAGGGGGAAGTGATCTCCATACGACCCGAGGCCGTCGGGAAATTCTTTATCGGTGTGGACGATGAGGAGAAGAAGCCGGCTACAAAGTCGTACTCCGACTCCAAGAAGCTGAAGATCAAAACCCTAGGACACTGGCTCAGCCAAGGCAAAGCCGTGGTTACGCCGGGTAACGAGCTAGCGAGCGACATGATAGATGCCTACAGAGACAGAGTACTGGCCCCCCGACGCCGCAGAGCGACTTCCAAGAGCAATGATACAGAAGAGAATGGGGAGACAAAAGTGGCTCTCGATGCCAAACTAGACGATCTGACCGATAGCCTCATGCAGGGTATGGCGTGGTTGCGGTGGCAGGAGAATATTGCGATTCTACGGCAAGAGAACGGTGCCGAGCAGCTCCTACAAGCCACCTCGCAGGACACAGACAAGAGCTAATTAGCAGAGCAAGTTCCTGCATAAAAGGCATCCTTCACGGGAGGCAACATGGTCAGCAGGTGGCACTGCTATAATAATGAACCAAAATTATCTGGTGCACGATGACGAGGTCGTGATTGGGATTTGGACAGCGTTTGGGCGCGAACTTCATCGTTTCCAAGAAAAGTAATCCTTACACCTATTTTCCAACCATTGTACATCTGCTCATTACCATTACTTCTCTCCAAAGAGCGAGTAAATGGAAAACATTACTCGAATATTATCTAGGTAGATAACCAGCCATAATCTCAACTGCCACGCAAAACTATTCTCCCAAGCAGCGAAACGCTTTGAATATCGCTTCGCACAATAACAAACACCACTATCACTATCCACTTACTTCATCCCCCAACGGCAAACAATCTGAAGAATATATCTTAGATTAAGTTCCTCACTATGTTCAGACCCAGCCGTCCGGCCCGATATGCCACAATCTCATTAGACGCCAGGGCATCGTACTTCCCCGGTCGACACTATATACGCATGCGCGACGCAGCCATAGCAAACTGCGGCAGGATCTCGTTACCATCCATCCCTACCATCCTTATCTTCGTCTCTAGTTATCTCCAGGTAAATCCGTCGGATTCTGTTTTTAATGTGACCTTCCGCTTACACCGACACAACAATCCCCGGAGGCCCACGTGCAAAAGTCTACTACCTATCTATGGCATGGATCTTAATCTTAAAATGTTAACCCTACCACGAGCTGGTTGGTCTGGCTTATGTGACCACCCTTGGTCCAGACCCGGCTCAAATCCCGTATGCTATTTCAACGTGCAACAAGGGACATTCCTTAGGCAAACACGGCTGCTCTGAGGAATTGTGTATCACGGTTCGGGTTATAGACCCACCTGTTCTGGGATCTCAAATGCGATCTCTACAAAAAATGCATGACTAGAGGCATGATCACTGTATAATTGGAGTATAACTAGACTACAAACCAGGATAAGTAGAGGATGGCGGAAAGTATCAGGCTAACATCGAAGACCCCGGAGGGGATGTCGCTGCTCCCTTGCGTGCTTTTCATTGAAAACTCAATTCTCGGTAGGCATCCCTTGAAACATTCATATTTTGTGCCAACAGCCCTTTTTTCTTGTTCATGCGGGCATGGTTGGGACAAGGCATAATATGCATGCACTTTCGATGCATGTTCCAAGTTTATTCGGGAAGGGAAACTCTCATAAAAAGAATTGTTATTAATAATATTAAATATCAGCATGCTCCTAGGATATATATACGTGTCGGTCACCTATCAACTCTGACTACCTTACCTCCTGGGCCTCTGGAGGCATTGTATCCTGCCATTTCTATATACTTATTAACGCCGCCCTGCCACCAAGCACTCTCGTCCCTTTCTCAATATGGATAAGGGGGATTGCCGTATCCGCCTCCCCATTGTTGCTGTGGCGGAGGATGTTGCCCATAAGGAGGGTAGCCCCCTTGATGGGGTGGTCCATGGTGAGGCGGTCCGCCGTAAGGTGGTCCTTGATGAGGTGGTGGCGGTCCACCATATCCCTGGTCCTGGTAGCCATGAGGAGCACCGTGGCCAGGACCGTACCCAGCGTCAGAAGGGTAAGGGGCGGGTCGATGAGAAGGACTAGAGGACCCAGTAAAGTAGCTCGCAGCTTCGCCCTGGGGAACAGAGCTCTGGTGTCCTGAATAACCTTCTCCGGGTCCGTAGTGAGATGGTGCTGGTCTACCATATCCTGATCCTGGCCGCCCGGGATAGTCCGAAGTTGGACGGCCACTGGGCCCGGCTCCCATGGCTTCCATGTCCCTTGTTGCACATTGGTCCCACAGGGACCCTTTCGGCCGTCCATGGCCGAGCTGTTCCAGAAACCCGCCGTCAAAAATACCACCGCCATGTGAATGACTGTGTGAACCCCCTTTCTGGCCTGATTGGACGTGGTTCTTTCCATTGCGGACTGATTCCGAACCTAGGATACGGTCAAGATCATGACGACGCGGGTGCTCGTTCGCCCACTTCCTCACGGTGTCGAACATTGTCCTCTGAATTTCGACCCTTTCATCCCGAATAGCCGGATGGTGAAAAGCTCTGCAGACATCATTGACGACCTCTTGAACAGGTACCCCAGGGTTCTCCCAGGCATATAGGATCCGTCTAAAGTTGATTAGAATAGGATTTAGGTGAGATCATACTGTAACTTACGGGACAACGTATTGAAGAATAGCGGTAGCAACTCGGCCAGCACATGGGTTCAGCACATTGGTGAAATGGTCCTTGGAGAGCATAGAGTGGGTTGGATCCGAGCAGTGAGGATTCGTCCACGGCTCCAACTGTGAATGCGCACTGGCACTAATGACACCCGAGGAACCATCCTTGAGCGCCTTTGTGACTGCAGCGATAATCGGTCTAATAAAAGGGGCTAAGAGGCCGAGAACGAACGCGGTCAACGTCTCACCAATCTTTTCTAGAAGACTCTCCAGGCCAGGAATTTTTGCAATTCCTCTGTTGATAGATTTGACGATCTTGTCGCGGAAAGCCAGGATTGGATAAACCTGCTTAGAAACCTTTACGGGATCGAAATCTTCGCTCATTCCCGGAACAATGTTAGCATTCGAACGCGTACTGGAATAAACGCCACTCTGCTCATTCCTTCGTTCCTGATCCTGGGCCATGCGTTTGAGGTCTTTTGCTTCTGATGCCATTCCTCCTCCTATGCTGGGTAGCGAAGCAACAAGTGAAATGAAGTCGGAGCCACCACTTCCACCGCCCCCGAAAAGACTGCTGCCCAGCCCTCGAGTACCACCACCACCACCACCACCACTGCTGGGCCCACTGGTCTTTTCCACATTCTTGAGGGCAATATCTAGCTGGTCGACCTCTGACTGGGTGAAGTGGTCATTGGCCTCGCCCAAGACGGAATGCAGGAAATCGACGCCACCAAAAGTTCCAGTCACGAGAGGAAAAACGCGGCGACCATGGAGATTGATCTCGGTGGCAGATCCGCAATGAGGGAAAACATTGTGATAACCGAGTTCACGCAGAGCCAATTCGCAATAATTACTGTGGGCGCTGAAATCCTCCATACAGTGAAGGGCTTGCCCAAGACATCGCAGAGCCTCGCAGAGATCGTCCTCATTTCCTCGCCCATGGGAACCACTGGTGTACAGCCTTCCAAAATGGACACAGCGCTCAAAGCTAAATCTGAGGTACCCTGTGCTTGTCGCCCAGTTGCCGCGATCGTTGGCGATGTAGTTCTTCATGCCAGTATGTGGGTCGATTTGGGTTTCCTCGGGCATGACAGGCCCACGAAGCCGGCGGTCAAACTCTCTGGCATCCTTGCCATCTGCATAGCCGAGCGGGTTGTCAATATGCTCCTCTGGGCGATAGACACCGAGTCTCTCGGCGGTGACCTCGAACTCTTCTGTCGCATAGCCATTTGCCAGAAACGAGAGCACCCAGACGAGAATTCGAATGGTTTCGGCATTTACGCCCTTCAAGCTGCCTACGTCTACAGCTTGCGAGTAGTCTCGCAGCCAGTTGCCAAAATATGTTCGCTGAACGAGCAGAGTCGTCCACTTCTTACCGTGCAAGAAGGCTATGGTTCTACGTTGGAAAACATGTCAGGTGTGGGTTTCGCGACACGTGTTAAACGTCCAAAGTCAGCGGTGCAGCTTACTTGAGCATGTCCTCAATATCGCCATGCCGCCAGTTGTGCCCTTCGACCTGGGCGATGGAAGGGATATTGCCGGCACCGAAGGCGGCGACCTTGGTGGGCATGAGGACCAAGATCAGCCCCAGAATCAGCAGAGTGCTGCCAAAGCCAGGCCTAGGGAGCCCCATGTTGATAGTCTAAGACTCGTGATACCTCCGGACGGGATCCCGAGTTGTCCTCAAGTTGCGGACGGGATATGAGGGTTGTGAGAGGGGCCGTTGTGTACTGCTTTCGGGCGAGAGATGTGAAATGACGTGAGCAGGAAATATGCAGAATGAGATGAATAGAGCAGAATCGGCAGGTAGACAGGTAGGCAGGCCGGGCAGGTAGGTAAGAAAATTGTTAGGGCTCGGTACGAGGTTCTTGGTGAGAATGATGATGGCGGGGTAGCTCGGGTGCGAACAAGCGGCTGTCATTGGAGGGGGAGGGGTTGACAGATGCCAGAACAGGCCTAACGGGTGGGCTGCACTAGTGATGCTAGTGATGCTAGTGATGGTAGTGATGCGATGCGATGACATGTGCCGTTGCAACCGACCCGTACCGTGGGTAGGAAAGACTCGGATACAGCAAACAGGGAACGGGATTGTCTGATCAGGCAATCCAGATATATACTACATTGGTAGGTACCTACAACTACTCAATGAGTTAGAAAGGAAAAAAAAAAAAAGAATGAAAAGAAAATCAAACTAGTGAAAGAATATGCCTGTGTAGGTAAAGAAAGAACTAGTCCTTACGTAAATGGCGGATTGAGAGGTACATATAGTAGGTAGTTGTAGGTAGGTTACCTTACCTAGGAGATGGTGTCCTCTGCCCTGGGGGATCTAGTAAAGGAGCTGAGGCTCAATAATAGAAATTCCGTAGCTGTATGTCACGTTCCAGAAGCATGGGAGCCAGGGTACACAGATTATGCCTACCTACCTTATCTACACTTGCAGTAAATAGAACATGCATCCTACCATACAAGTCTAAAGTTAGATATTTCGACCTACGGTATGTAGGCATTATATAAGCTTTAAGCAGCTACCTATTCCAACTCTCCAGCTGAACAAATCATTCGCCCGCGTAAGCCTGTGGGCAGCCAAGCTTCAACCACCAGCCACAGAAGGAAGAAAGAATGGCGTCACCTCCATACGGGGTTGTGCACTGTTTATCACTTCTTGGCGGCAATGCTAGTCTAGTGTCTCTTTTTCGGGTTCGTCTTCAAATTAGTCTAACCTTAGCTACAGTAATAAGGCATTCATTCAGCCCTACTAGGCCCTAGTTTTCTATAACCTCCGCAATACGATAACTTACTGTAACTTTGACAGGGCTTGATTGTAGGGCCACAACCATGATGTAAAGAGATGCGCAATGCCGAGAACTTCGAGACTCAACTGCTTGGCCAGGGCAATCGAGCTTTTGCTAATCTCCTCTCTAAATACTCATCAATCCTCGCCATCAAAACACCACTCTACCAACGCTCTCTTATGTACGTAGACAAATAAGTACGTACGCATACGCACGTTTGACACATCTTATATCCGACCGGAGATACAACGCGTATAGCGCCAATAGTTTTTGAGCCTCAGACTCCTAGCTTAGGATAAGATCACAAGGTTCAATACCGTGTACCGTCCCATATATCTAGGTATCCATGGCTTACACGACGAGACTACCGAGACCCATGTCCTGTCAACCACGTATTACTCAGCTGTCAAGGCTTCGACTGACGCCACATCCAGTATTTCGGAGCTCAAAGTCAAGTAGAGGGGGGGCCCAACTCGTGCCATAATGAGCTTACTTACTTACTTACTCCCTTACATACCGAATAATAGCTGCTGCTGCTGAACACCCCCATGTAAGTCCGTAAGATAGACGGTATGACAGACTGCGCTGCGATGCACTGACTAAACAGGGCACCTAGCTATACTAGGAATACCTACTGTTTATATATAGAATCCCGGTATATCTGAGTAGCTAGTTGAGTAGTCAGCGTTTCAGCGGCGTGGCCGGCGAAGGGTGGAAAGAGATGCAAAAAAACGCGTCATTGATCAGTTACTAACTTACTTACCTGGGCAGAGGGTAGAGTACGGTGAACGGAGATAGAGATGGGGACGGAACAAGACAAGGCAGGGCAGGATAGGAGTAGGGCAAGGCAGGGCGGGGGTACATGGTAATGGGGAGGACTGAGTAGCTGCCTAGTCTAGCTACGAAAGTTAGATACGACTGGGAAAACGTGAAATAGACTAGGAAGTAGGATCAGGTCCGGATTTTCGTCATAATGCAGCCGAGGCCGTACTTCGTGAATGCAAGCGGATGATCATGGCTTGCGTAAGGCCCGAGCTATCTACCAAGGGATGAGAGAAGCTGATACAACAGAAGTAGAGCGCTAGGCCAGTATAGCTTCGAGAAGCGTCGGATAGGATCGGAACCAAGAAACGTACCGATCTTTTGTTTGCTTGTATATATACTTCTCCTATGTAATTTGCGCTTCGACATGGTCAACGTTCCCCCTGCTCGCAGAACAAGCTTGTTGTTTGCCTAGGGGGCACGCGTGATATCTCAATAATTGTGAGCAGAGTATCAATATCAAGCCTTTGTTCTAAAGCAGCCCTATTGTGTAGAAACTTTAGGTTACTCGATTGGAATATAAAGGGGAATTCATTATCTCTATTTTGAAAATCTAAGTTGGTCACGTTTTGATACACACCACAATAACATCCAAGGTAAACAAGCTCGTAGGATTCTTTGAAGACAAAGACAAAGCCAAAATGAGCGGCACAGAGATCCCCCCGCATAAGCCAATTGAGGCGTATGGTCTCCGCAGAAGGGGCACCTCGGCACCGCCCCAACAACAAGACACAAAGTTCATGGTGCCATTCACTAGTTCAGATGACATCGCACAGTACATTAGTCACAGGATCGTGCTCGGTGAATACCAAACGCTCAGCTGGTATCATGTAGCCCCCTCTTTACGCACATACATCACAATGTACGTTGAGCTAACTGAGGACGACGCTATAGGCGCCAAGCGGTATACGCCGATGCATTATCGTGACATGATGGTAGACAACTACCTTACCGCAGGCGGTGATCTAAGGACTTGGCAATACATAGGCACGAATAGTATTGTGAACAAGCCAACCCGGAAACTGTTCGAGGATGTTTTTCAGTCGCGTGGCATTGACAGCACGCAATCTGGTTCAGTTGAATTCCTCCCTAGTGATAAGAGATTTGCTGATATTATGATCGCTAATCCGTTCACGCGAGGGATCCAGGGACTCTTGCAGAAGTATGAGAGACAGATGGGGAATGCAAAGGTGAAGAGGTTAGTTTTCATCTCGGACCGCGTGCACCGGCCTTTTTTACGAGGCCCCAAGCCTGAGTATAATCTCGTGGTTGAGCTTTGTCGGCCAGGGGAAGATGGTTACCCTAATAAAGAAGCATCCTGAGGCGTGGTGAGGTAGGGAACAACCGATACATAACTAGATATTCAATGAACTACTAATGCTGAAAAAAAATCATATAACAAAGTGAAAATGCATAATGCTGGTACAGCAAAGTCGTAGTAGTGTCTCTAGAAATCACTTGTGATGCTCTTAGCTGATCAAGCTGAAAATGCTCGACATGTTTGCCTTATCTGTCTCGTAGTAATACAGGGTGTATGGCCCATTGTCGTTGAGAAAAGAGAAGGATTGCTTAATCTTTACTTAGTAACCCAAGAAAAAGGTCAGTGCAGAAAGAATCATGCTTGTTGCTCCTTATTCGGCGCCACTAGGGCGCAGGACACCGAAACGGCATGTTCAAGGAGCCCTCACCGAACACACTGTGCAGTCATTTCATTTAATGGTTTGCGCGGCTTCCGGCGAATCCACGGGACCCCCCACGAAGGATATGAACTTCTGTTCCGTACCTTGCAAGCATAGTACGTCGAATCCGCAGCAACCTCATAGCTGTAAGTATCAGGAGCTACGTTACTACAAACTCTCGCTAGGCTTTTGGGGGCCACCAGTTTCATAACTTATTTGTGAGACTCGGTCGATACTCGGCGAGTGATTGGTCCACATTGTCGCTTAGCAAACCGAATAGAAAGGGGCTGAGTTTGGCTGTCAACTTGGACCTTGGCTAAGCTACAATACATCTGATACTGCAGAGATGCCACGTGTAGTACCTTCCCGAGTCGGTCCCAGGGACTGGGTACGGGAATGCCAAGGTCATGCCGCTGAAATGCAACGCAGACGTGGTGCGATCTCACACCGATATTTTTGGCGGCAGAGAGGCAGTTTTGCGGAGAAGTCCCCTGCTACGGGTCATCGAGATAGTGCCTCTCACGATCACACAGTGCAAGCTTGCATGGGAACAACCAAAATGGCAAAGAAAGGGGTTTTGGCAGGCAGCCTCAGTGACCCAAGATGTCATCGGTGGTGCCCGCGAATGGATGAAGCCCTACCGTTCATTCAGCCTGACTTCATTCTAATAATATCTGAAAAGGGACATAACAATTTTAACGCGTGCCAAGATGGGTAGTCAGACTAACCAAGGTCGTATTGCGTCAGAATCCACGAGGAAATTCAGATAGAAAGAACGACGTAGTATTGATGTATAATAAGAGAGAGTCCCAATTTCCTGCCGTTTGTTTGGGTCGGAGGCGTGGGCATAGGCGGAAGGGCGGGGAGACAGGACCGATTGACCGGAGCGAGGCTGACAATTGAGCGGTCAGGACTGCTGGGGCCCTATGCAGGAAAAAGCATGGAGCATAGACAGCTGTGAGTAATCTGTGAGACTGCTCAAAACGATTTCGCCTTATGTTACCGGTCTTGGCTGGCCCGGTTCGGTCGAACTCCACATCTCTCCGGCTGTGTAACATGTCAAATTGACCCCTGAGAAACAGTCTATTGAAGCATGTTGCACTGACGCGAGACAACGTCGTACTGATTGCTGCTAGTTGAATCTTGTGTTGCGAGGAGGTAGCGAGTTTAGCCCTTCTCTTCGTAACAAGTCCCGAATGAACAAGCACCTACAGCTCGTGAAAGTTAGATACTTAACGATAAGTTTGGCATTCAGCATTAGAAGCACTAGAACGTAGTTGTTGCCCTTTTTCTCGTCCGAACCTTATGTCATTACATGCAAGGGCTGATGAAGGATCAATGCAAAGGGAGAACCGCGGGTGCTGTATGTAGGTGGCACGATGACAGGCTTAAGTGACCTTAGAGATAATAGATATTCGGCCATGTACTTTCTCAAAGGACGAAAGATAAGTAGCCGTGAATATACGTGTACGCTGAGGCCGTTCCAGGCCATGCTGGGTGTCTAATGCTGCGATGTAGTTCCTT
This sequence comes from Xylaria sp. MSU_SB201401, assembly GCA_002288965.1. NCBI lineage: Eukaryota > Fungi > Ascomycota > Sordariomycetes > Xylariales > Xylariaceae > Xylaria > Xylaria sp. MSU_SB201401. The sequence goes on from NPFG01000021.1 coordinate 61,724, forward strand.
GCAGGGTATGGTAACCATGACCCAATGTTTGTTAGATGCAATACAAGACATATCACGGAGGCGAGCCGTTGAAAGCAGTTATCCGGACAGGATTACGGAGCTCAGGTTGTTTGACCCGTCTTGCCACCTTCCATTCTGTACAAGAGCCTATACCACAGGAGACAATCTGAGTTTGCTGTGCCTCGTTTAATAGACCATCATAACTAGCCTGTGGCGTGTGCTAACCAATCGGGTTCGTAGCTTGTAATGGGGATTGATAGGAATTGATACCTGGGGAATATGGTTTTGAGCGAAGCACGCTTCCCTAATTGTTTGTTTTGAGCTGGGGTTTATTAAAGGCCGTAACGCTGGTCTGGGGTGCAGCGGTTGGTCACGACCACCGAACAAGGTACAAGGGTCAAGCATGAGATCAAAGACAGAGTACTTGCTCAAGAGGCTATTCTTGACCTGACGTAGGATGAGTCAAGACGCTTGTTGTGATCAAAGCTCTCTTCCAAACGTGACCAACCGGGTAAGTGATGTTTCGATGTAAACCCTAGCTCTTGAGAACATCGAACTGGTACCCCCCCCCAAGCCGTCAGCAGTTACGCTATTTTGATGGTGCTTACCCCATGGCGGCTCAAATCATCCTATCGGATTGACCGCAGGTCGCTGCTGAGTCACCAAAAGGTTGGAAATTGAGTGTAGGTAGAGGAACTTCTTTGTGAATAGTAGTACTCGCAGGGGCACTGGGTTTGATGCAGGCAACGAGACAAGCCTCGGTTGACTCCCATGTCTGTAAGAGGGTCGGCATAAGAAACGTCTCTAGATAGGTACGTAACTCGAAAGAACACTGTGACAAACTCGTCTGGTCGTGTATATAACGGAGATGAATTCCCACCACTTGGGAATTTCCTCGCGTTCTGTGATCACTACAACACTCTTGTTCAGCAATCATATCTCCGGAACTGGCATTCTCACCTACATCTTCTACACAACTCTCCTTTAATCTTTCCATTCAGTACGTTGGAGAACAAGATGCCTCTTACCTTTGGAAGAGACATTTCACACCTCCGGCAGCCTCTGAGGCAGCCATCGAGCACATCACCACGCATTCTGATTATAGGAGGAGGTGTCGCTGGCCTTGTATCGTAAGTACAAGCCTCAGTCTCCAACATCCCGAGACATCTATCGCATAGATGGTTTGTGACGGGAGAAGACGGCGAACCAGTAAACACAGTCACTTGGAGAACCTTGCTAACCGTTTCTGCTGGATAGGGCTTGGGTCATGCTGGATCGTGGCTACCATGTCACAATTGTGAGCAAAGCGTGGGTGAGCGATGAGGAGCGCCTGACCTCGCAAATAGCAGGCGCGCTCTGGGAATACCCTCCAGCAGTCTGCGGCCAGCACACAGATGCTATTTCCTTGGCACACTCAAAGAGATGGTGCATGACGGCTTACCACATATGGGATGCGATTGCCTCCATCCCGTCCGTGAGCCGAGAATCGGGTGTGCGCATGATGCCATCTGATTTCTTTTTCCCCTGCAAAATTGAGGAGGACCCCAGGCAAGCTTCTAAGATGGCTGAGATAATGGCGAGCGGCGTCAGAGGGTTCTATAGAGGATCTGACATTATCGACGACAGAGGGGTCGACCCGTCGTACGGTGCTGTTGACGCTTACGAGCTCATGGCCCCAGTCATCGACACGGACAGGGCCATGCACTGGCTGACCTCGCTTGTTGAGAGCAAAGGGGCACGCTTTGTCACCGAGACCATCCGGGAGGACCTCATTACCGTCGAGGACTCGTTACGAGCTAGATTCAACGCCGACGTTATCGTCAACTGTACTGGACTGCAAAGCTTGTCACTTGCAGGCGACTCGACCGTCTACCCCATCAGGGGTGGCCTTATCCGAGTCATCAATGATGGCACGGTGTTTCCCAAAGTGAATGCCGCATTGACGATTACGGCAGACGCGGCCCACTCGTCAAACGAAATCGTGTTCCTGGTGCCCCGGAACGACAATATCCTACTAATAGGCGGGATCACCGAGCCGCACAAATGGGACCTGGATCTGACGTTGGAGACCCCCATCATCCGCAGAATGCGGGAACGGTGCGAAAAGTTCCTGCCAGGGCTCAAAGATGCGCAGCTCGACGCAGACTATCCATTGGCGCAGGGCTTACGGCCTTTTAGAGGGTCCAATGTCAGAGTGGAACGGGAGCTTCGGAGATCGGGGAGCAGAATTGTCCATTCGTACGGCCACGGAGGGGCTGGCTGGAGTTTGTCATTCGGGTGTGCTCAGGATGTGGTAACGTTGGTTGACGAGACACTCAGTGGTGTTCCCGCCAAGCCAATGAGTAGCAGAATTGGCAGCGGACGGGGCAGGGTGGAGATCACCGCGTCTCTGTGAGCAAAGAAGGAGTTGGAAGGACGGATACGGCAATATACGGGAGGCGTCCTCACGGACCAAACTGGCGTTTGTTGGTGAAACATGAGAGAACAGCATTAGACTAATACCGGGGTGGGGATTGATTTTCCTTTCCATTCTTTTACATTCGTGTCATGTCATCTTCCATAATAGATTTTTTTGGGGTTACATGCTTCCACAAAAAAAGTGACCGAGCAGAGTGAGTGCCTACCTAAACAGAACGTGAAGTTCCAGGTTGGATGTGGTGTTGGCGACGGGATGTGCAGCGGCATGCTTTCGTCACGTGGGTGTGTTCTAGAAGACCCTGAACGGATAGCCGTATTTACAGATGGGTACCTACTTACCTACGGCGCCTATCTACTACCAACCAACATACAATAGAGACCGGCCTACCACTGGGCAACGTACAGCAAAGACTTGAAGCAGGAATGCGGCAGCCCAACGGGACAAATTCTGCAAAATCCTGTGATGGGGAGCCTCGATCGAGTTGACGGTCGGGGATTACGATTAAAGGTCTGACCACCCTCTTCAACTTCCAACCCACCCAAACTGTGCCACGCACCAACAACCCATGCTATATCACTAGTAGTATACGCCTAAGGTTGACTGCCGACTCATGTGGCGGGAAAATCATGACTGGCACCTTGAGCGCTGACATCAACAAGCAGTGGTACTCCGCCGTCTGACCAGGACTTCACGAAAGCTTGGGGCTGTCAACCGCCTTTGCCTATGTGCTGCCATACCCGGGAGCTCACCAACCAATGAAACCTTGAGGTGGATGTATCGATGGATTGATGGATAGATAAAAGACGGATAGTATATTGGATGTTGGCATGCATGGCGTTCGTTCAATTGGCGACAGTCGCGATCTTGTAGTCGTACTCGGACGGACTCGGCATGGAATAGATGGATTTTAGGACTCTGGGACGAGGCAGTAACGACGCAGAATCCTCGGCCACCCGTCTTCACCAGGGGTCTTACCTAGGTGTTGGACAGTATTAGACTACCTAGGTACGTAGAGTACTTCAATCATCCACCATCTCGCATAACGCTAAACAGGGATGGTAACCACCAATCATAATACCGGATAAGTGAAATTTTAGCATATAATTGGTGGTTATCATCCTTGTTTAGCGTTATGCAAGATGGTGTTGAATCCGGGCTCAAAGGGATACCTTCATTTTTACATTGAGCTAGCATTTGGCTTAAGGCCCCAGAATAAGTGTATTGCATACACGAGGTACCGCCTACATACCCGTGATACCTACTCGGTAGGCAGTAGAACTAGTGTACATTCAAAAAGGTACCTACGAGTTAGCATCGCACGCAGGTATGTATTCTAGTAATTCTTATTAAAAGGTGGTTCATATGGGTGGGTTCCGCTATCCACTGCTAGTAATATGTCTCGTATGTATAATTAGCCCGCTTCTCAACAACCCTTTTTGTACAGTAATCGTGTGGTCATTTTGCTACAGGTAGTGTTATTATTTTCGTCTGTTCACAGGAAGGGAGAATATTCATTCGATGTGCGTGTAAAGGCTTAAGGCCATCTTTCTCCCTTGCTCCTGCTATTCGGTACCTATCTAGATTAAGTAGCAAATGCAAAAGCTTGAGGCATAAGGTGGACTTCCTAAATCAGACATGATGCGATCGCCAAGACCATTTTCATTGGAGAATGTGCAGCGGGAATCTCTGTAAACCAGATATCTGTGGATGCATGTGCAGTATTTTTCTGCTCTACCTACTCTCGCTACTGTACTCTTGTACTCTACTATCTACTACCATCTCGCCGCAGCTTGACAACGATTGGGGATGGTGGTTCCAATGCGTCGTGTAGGGTTCTGGACTGTTTTGGGGCGGTGCTTGAGATCTGCTTAAGATCTACTGTACGTGAGAGACTTACACATTCCTGTACTAAGCAAACACCAACATTGTGATGCACTACAAGAGCACCTGCTATGTACTAGTATTCCTAGGTTAAGGGGGCGAGGGGGTCTGATAAATAACTGAGACCGCAACAATACTCAATACCACCTAACTCCCATTTTAAAGCTATTTAGAGACTAGTATACTAACTTATAGTGTTAATTATTATTGATAGCCGTTTAGACACTTTGTAAGTGGTTGCTTTAGTAGTTGTTTTAATAGTCGTTTTAGGTGGTATTAAATATTATTGCGGTCTTAGTTTTTTCTCAGAGCACCTCGGGGGGAGAGTCTACGTACTACCTTTATTGCAAACTTGGCTAACTTGGCAGAGCTTCATTGATGTTCAACGTAAATCAGGGGCTACGTCACATATCTATGAAGGTACCTTACCTAGGGTACCTATAGGTACTGTTGGGTTGCAAATGGACACAAGGGTATATAAGGATAATTGGTCTTAGGGCTTTGGCTAGCTGGAACCTCTTAACCACCTACACCTTCTTTTCTGCTGGCCTTGGAACGGCACTCGCTGGTCGAACTACCTAGGTATTCAATAAAGCATATTGGCTTCGGCCGTCCATTCACTAATAGTACACTACTAGGTAGTACTGTCCGGCGGCTTGAGCGGGTTGATCGGTTAAAAGTTTTACGGAGCCCGCCCTACGTCGTTTCGACTTACATCCCCTGACTGGGAAACTATCGTGTTATCACAGTAAGGTATGATTACCTACCTCGTGAAGAATCACGAGGCACTATTTTCTATGCCTGTATTTCGTGTAGCTAGGTGCTTATATGTACTGCAGGAGTTTGTTCGGTGAGAATGGATTTCCTAGTATATGTATACTATACGAGCACAAAGTAGGTTGCCTTCAACCAGAGTTCAAGTTGTTTCTACAGTCTCTGTGATGTAGTGGCAGACGCGCCATACCTAGGTAGGGACCGTGTAGCGTACGTTGTGACGGCGCTCGCAGTGTGCTAGAAATATGTAGCGCTACAACCTCCCGAGGGAGCGAATGATGCCGATGGCCACATTACTGGGTACCTACTGGTGTACTCTACATAGGTACAGACCTACCCAAGTACTTACTTACCTTAGGTACCTCCCTAGGCATGTACAACCAACCTAACAACCCTTGATACTACATAAACCGCTCATTTGAGGCCCTTCTATTTGTAGGTACAGAATTATGGCCTACTTTTACATACAGTTTCCAAGTACCTTGAGCATGTAGGTATCCTCATCCCTTCAACGCTCGTCTGACGCAGTCCTTTACCATTCAATGGGGGTGGCCCCGACTTTATACTTTCGGTGCAGCGCACCGCTATGCACCTTCCACCTAGGTAGGCAGCCTCTAGTGGCCACCGGACCGCCGCTAGCTCAAACGCTTCCCCGGGCGGACTTTTCGCAAACACCGGAACTTGTATCCCATCCCATGTTCCCATTTTCACTTCCATCTCTCATCCATTTGGTCTTAGACTTCCACCTTTGCCAACCTACACATAACCCTAAGGAATACACTCGCCATCCCCCCCCACAATCCAACTCAGAATCAGATCAACAAACATGATACCTAAAGGTTTCGCCAAGATGGACATGTCCTTGGTCGACTCGCTGTAACTCACAGCCTTGCACCACATTGTCATCCTCACACCCACTGGGCAAAAATCGCCATTGTACCCTCTACACGTGTCCCATCAGACCCTGGAGGAGGTCTCTTGGAAATATCCAGCCTCTGATTCCATTACTTCATTATCTCTGACTCTTGAAGACGGGCAACAACAGCTAAAAGCAGCTGGTATTTCTACTGTACTGCTGCTTTGCGCCTGAATTGATCGTATTCACAACAACTGTGCCGGACCGGGAGACAGGAAAAGAATGGCTGGTTGCGATATTATCCATGAACAGCCCTGTGAGGCTGGTTTACATCTAAAAAACAAGCCGGATCTCAGCATAGCCGGGCCGCACAACAAGAAGGCCTCACAATCAATCGACCTGGATTTTGGACGGGAAATGCACATTACACAGCAAACACAGACTCATCGAGGACATGTGAGGTCCGACGATTCTGTCCCAACAGTTCATCAACCCCCAATCAACTTCTCCAGGGTATCCGAGGGCCTGTACAGAAGCGGTTATCCTCAGACCCCAAACTACCTATTCATACAAAGTCTGAACCTGAAGACTATTGTGACATTGGTCAACAAGGAGCTCCCAGATGACTACCAGTCATTTATTCGAGAGAACGGGATCTCCCACAAGGTCTTCGACATGACCGGCACGAAAAAGGAGGACATCCCTATCGACCTAATGCGCTCCATAATCAGCACCGTCTCGAACGTCGACAATTACCCGCTACTCATCCACTGTAATCATGGAAGGCATAGGACTGGATGTGTCATCGGCGTACTGCGCAAGTCATGCCAGTGGAACATGAAGCACATCATCGACGAATACACAATCTTCGCGGAACCCAAAGTACGAGAGGTGGATCTCAAGTATCTGGCTGATTTCGAACTCACAAGTCTGCTATGTACCTCCAAACCACACGCAACAGTAGCGCCAAGTAACCTTGGGCGATTCTTCTGGTTCGTTATTGTTACCATTCTGGCCCTTTTCGCCGTTTATCCATTGAGCAAGTTCAGGGTCCAAGAGTCGTGACCAAAAGACTTGTACCTGCTGGCCACAACAAATAGCAGTACGTGCCTCTTCTAATCCGCAACAGCCACGAGTTATCACTTCTACTACTATACCTATTCGTTCAAATGGAGGTCGATCGATCAGGTCCTCATACAAGCATGTTCAAACATCTAGGGTAGATCTGGAAATAATTGCACTAGGGAACACCAAAGCACGACATAGACAGAAAGTATACAGTGTACAGATGGCGGTGATAGACAACAATCTCAGGGACCTAATTTTTTCTTTTGTTGGGAATGGTTTGTTTGGGTTTAGGGCTTTTAGATGGCGTCCCGGACAGGATTAGAGACTATCAAGAGCTGAAAAGTCTCACGGCGTTAGAATAAAGGGATGTCATCGCATCAAATGAGATGCATTACTGGCTTGAGCTAGTCAAAGGTCGGGAAGCCGACCTACCTGTGTCACCACGAGGAGCAGGACACAAGGATTAACAAAAGTTTGTTATGTTAGTCCGCATTGTCGCCCCGTAGCGAGCAGTACAATGATGAATCAAAATAATAGTTGTTATATACAGTTTTCGCTATAATGATGTATTATCTTGCAGACCTAAGTGTACCTAGTTTGGGCCCATTTTACCAAACCAGGCATCACAGTTTTCCCAGTTATTGTACACTTGATCATACAAACGACCCCCTGCTGTTGGAATCAAGACCTCGGCTTACTGATTTTATATACTGTAAGGCTTCGGCTACTATGACCACCGAGGGTTGTCCTCTCGGTACTGTTTCTCTTTTTGACGGTTCCCCGTAGCATACACCCAGCCCGCAGCCAGCGCATTGACGACCCCAAGCCCAATCGCGGAGCCTCGCACGGCCCCCCTCACAGAGAACTTGCCCCGGAAGCCGCCGACGGGCTTGCGCCTCAGCGCCAGCAGCGCATATGTCCCGCTCGCCGCCATCGTCACACCCGCGCTGTCGATCTTGAACCCCTGCAGGTTGGCATAGCTCGAGAACAGCAGGACCGGCACGAATAGTAAAGGGAGAGGCTGTGCGGGACGCAGGTGTAGGGCTGTTATGAGGGTCGCGAGTCCTGTCGGCGCCATGGAGGAATCTACGGAGATATGAGATAGGTCAGCTGGCTAGGGCGTTTATTGATGAGAGGATATCGGGAGCGAGATATGCAAATTCACTCACTACCCCAGCCCTCGAGCTTTTCTTTGACGGATTTGGGCGGTTCTGGCGCCGCCATTGTGGAAAGAGTCGCAGTAAGAGGTTGCGAATAGAGATGTTGAGGCCTGTGGTGTAGTTGGAGATAGGGCACTTGATTGGCTGGCAAGGATGCCTGGTATGAGCAATTGAGCCCCAAGATTTTGATATAACGGTACTATTTATGGTAGGTAGGTATGGGATGACTGCCGATAGTGCTCCGTAGGGGTCAGTAAGAAAATTGTTGAGAAGTTAGAAGCTTTTGCACATGGAAAAAACATATTGTACCTAAGTTCTGCCAAAGCTCTACCCTAGGTACCTACAATAAATACCCTTCCAGAACTTATGATTCAATCGTCATGATCGGTCGGTCCGTCCGTGGTGGAGCTCAGAGGTGTGCGACCCTTGTTTGCAGCGATGCGGGCCCCCCAACCCCACACCTACGCAATAGGCACAGCAGGGAGCACCTGGCTTAGCGAGCTCAGCGTGCTGTAGTCTAGCGGGTAGCGGTAGCCAGCCAGACGAGACCAGGCCAGGCGAGAGCCACAGCTGACGCTTTGTGCCCGGCTCTGAGGCTGCTGTGAGAGCACCCTAGCACAGACTGCTGACTGAGTTCCAGCCACAGCCGAAAGAGCCACGTTTTGGAGAAACCAGGTAGCAGCAAAAGTCCATCTAACACGCACCCTACTTATCTAGGACAATTGATAATGGCATTGTGGTGGAGCGCCAGGCCCAGCGACTTACTCTAGCAGTTACCTGAAATCAACACCACCACCACTACCACCACCACTACCACCAACAACATTCAATCATCGGTGATAGCCTTACCATACTTGTACCTCGCTTCAATTGTTAAATAGGTACCTAATAGAGGGTAGGGAAGGCTTCCGGGAACCATCGTCTCTTCTCCGTCTTGATTTTTATCCACGGCCCTGCGCGTTGTCGTACCTAGGTAATTTAGTCACCCATCGTCGATATCAATGTACACTCTGTCTCAACGATAAGGAGTAGGCCTAGGTGTTTCCATTGCACCACGCCAACTCACTTCCAATCTTCATCCGCCAGGACTTTCTATTTGAAACCCGTACGAACCGCGCGCCACTAGTCTGCTCGAATAGACAAAAAGGGCGACCGAGCGCACATCGATCCGACCGTCGACGCTCCATCCCGCCATGTCGAGCGCCAAAGCCTCCGGCACTGATGCCGGCAACGGCAACGGGGCGCGCTCGCGGGAGCACAACCAGGGGAACCAGGGCCGCGGGTGTACGCCCGAGCAGAAGGCCGCTGTGCTGCGGATCCGGCGGTGCAAGGTGACGGCCTTCTACGAAATCCTCGACCTCGAGGCCGTGCGCAAGACGTGCAGCGACAGCGACATCAAGAAGGCCTACCGCAAGCAGAGCCTGCTGACACACCCGGATAAGAACGGCCACGAGCACGCCGATGAGGCCTTCAAGATGGTCTCCAAGGCCTTCTCCGTCCTCGGCGACAAGGAGAAGCGCGAACGCTACGACCGCTTCGGCACCGACCCTGAGTCCAGGTTCGAGAGCGCCCGCGCGCAGGCCCAGAACCCGTTCGCGGGGTTTGGTGGCGCACGCGCGCCTGGCCAGAGGGGTGGCGGCATGTTCGACGACGAGATTAGTCCCGAGGAGATGTTTGCGAGGTTCTTTGGGGGAGGCTTTGGCGGACCTTTCGGGGGCGGTAAGTCGCAGTGTCCCAACGATAGTACGCAAACAGCTTGACTAGAGAAACTAATACGTCGAATCCGATAGGCTTTGATGGAGGACCACAATTCGTCTTTAACGTGGGCGGTAATAGAGGTTTCCGGGTACATCAATTCGGCGGCGCAGGCCCAAGGACAAGACCGCGCGCCAACGGGCAGCCGGGACAACCACAACGGCCGGCGTCGGGCTGGGACACGTTTGTCAGCTTATTACCGATCCTTTTCCTGTTTGTCTTCCCTCTACTCTCCTCCATATTCTCCGGCTTCGGCGAATCCCAGCCGGCCGTACCGAACATGGTCTTCGATAGCCCGCTTCCTCCGCAAACATATCACAGACAGACGCCAAAGTTGAACGTCGACTACTTCGTAGATCCGAACGATATCGCTGGATGGGAGACTGGGAGATTACGGCAATTAGACAAAGAGGCGGAGGTGGGGTTTGTGCGCGTGCTGCGTCGGCGCTGCGATACGGAAATACGCACGAAGCAAGATCTGGTCGATAGGGCTCAAGGCTGGTTCTTTCCAGACCCGGATAAGTTGAAGATCGCGAAGGATTTCGAGATGACATCTTGTAAGCGTTTGGATTCCTTCGGCCTCTCGCGGTAGTATATGCCCAATGAAACACCCTTTTTCTTTACACACACCATCTTTTGAACTCCGTATCATCTATCTACTTTCCTACCTCATAGAAAAGATCACTGTGACGAAAATGCCGGAGGTCCCCCCCTGTTGTATTTTCAGCGGCAGATGAGATCAATCAGTTAGCATGTGTAGAGGAACATCTCTTCTTTATCATCACGGAGAAAATGCTTTTGGCGTTCTAAGGCCGGGGGGATCAAATCAAGACATGGCGGGCGAGCCGGCGGAGAACGGAGGGAATGGGATGGATTAGGGGTTTGCCATGGTTCGACAGCAGCGGATGCACTTATCGAATTCATCTATTTTTGTTTATACGTCTTATGATATAGCGTTCGTCTGCTCTGCGTACAGCGATCAATCATCATATCCCTATAATTCATACATATGTAATTCGACTCCTCGACCCCTTTGTTTATAAGGCTAGAAGGTGTTTAGTCTTTTCCCCTTCGCGCGCCCTTTTCATCGAATCTTCGCGATAACTCTCGCGTTCGACTTATTTAGCCCAAGCGCGTCCATAATGCCTCCCATGTGTTGTAATATCCGAAATCCATCTATCTAGAGAAAAATTAATTAGTCGACTGCTTATATCATTCTGTTATTTCAACAAGTCCGATAGTGACTTATACGTGACTATACAGATGTTTATACTTTTGAAGATTTGAATAGGGATTGTTCGCGGGGCCAATGCCCCCTCCTTCCGCATTGGAATTTGTCAAGGTAAATGCTCGACAGAGTTGAGCGCTTTGTGGTCTATAGGATACTATCGGTTGAAAGTACAGTCGTGGGCCAACAACCCCTCTCAGCAGTCCACGATGTCGGAGTTCAACAGCGTCTACAACCTCACGCTCCGCTGTCTGGGCGTGGATGGGGATTACACACTTCGCAGATTTATTTTACAAGACTTCAGGAATGTCTCACTACTACCAACCTATCTTCAGCTTACAGATAGGGGTCATATTCGTGCAAACCCCCATCACTCTCATATGTGTTATGTTCTGTTATACTAATTAGACTAATGGGATTTTATTTAAGCGAGTTGTCCCGTCTTAAACGAATGTCTAGACTAGGAGCCTTACCATATGAAATGTCCTGAGAGCAAATTTCCTTGTAAAAGCAAAGACTCGGTATAGATGTCTTGTGATTTTAACTCTACCATGATAACGGCTCAAAGTATCGAATCACTTATTCTATGCTAGCCATAGCTCGATAAGCCTGTTGGCAACACGAAGACCATTCTAGAGCAGCAGGAGACGACTATCTCCGAAAGTTAAGATTAGCGGAGACTTCGCAAAAAACCGTTAGGAACAAGCGAACAGGTGGCTGTCTAACAGTCGTGATAGTCAGTCCACTCGATACTGGAAGCCGAACAGATATGTCAAGGCTAGGAAGAACTCGTCCCCGGCTACGCATGCGTTGGACGGATCCGAAGGGCTTTCATTTTACCCTAAGCTAGGAGGATTAAGCGCGTCTGTAGGTCCATCGACACTTCACATCCTTCGCCTAGGTATTTTGTGTAATTGACTCAGAGAGCCTCGAATTGAAACGGGGAAACCCACAAGAAGGAAAAACCGAAGCATTAGGAGGAACGAGGACTGTAGTGTCGTTTGGTTAAACTCTTGGCCTTATGTTCCGAGGAACTTGAGGCTGGCCCAAGTATTGGGTACAGCCACATATGGATGCGAGATCATCCGCTAAACATCTAACCTTGTAACTACTTGAGTTTAGGAGGTAGTGTGAATAAAGCAATAAATAGAATGCTGCAAAGTTAGTTAGTATATTAGCCATTATGGTATAGTTATATAGAGTAAAACCTTCCTTTTAACACAAGTTATCTATACATCAACATATTGGTGTAATACAGCAGTTATGTAATTATACGTGGCATGTTGGGCCGTATTCATGGACAAAAGAGCCACGAAAACGATCGGTATACAGCGTTTTATAGCGGCAACGGCATGTGACCTCGCTCTCCGTCGTTCTCACTTGGTGTTATTTTCATTAGCAAGTTTTGTGGCACTCATGTGCAGGAAGAAAAACATATAGTTCTGTCCCTAGGCAACTGCCTAACTTTAGTTCTTTATTTCATCAATATTTTGAACTCATTATCTAGTTTAATTCCGAAGACGAATATCGCCTTGGACAATATGATACAGTGGGCATTATGCTCGTTCCGGGTAGAGAATCTCTAGTGCCCGTCATAGATACCTAGGTAGTCGTGTGTTAAACCTACCGTCTGCCTCGCCGAGGATCAAGGGCCTCGTTTCTTCTATAATCCCGCATCTCTTTAGTCCCGAGGCTACCAAGCCCGCCTTCACTACGGCGCTCCCACCCACCGAGCCTCACGACGAGGCACGTTGCATTATCGCCGTTGTTGCTGACCTCCGTAGCAAATGCCACGACGTCCTTGGATCCTTGCTCTGGTGTATTAGCTTCCTTCACGATATCGACTACCTCTTGATCACTCAATGTGCCCGACACACCATCTGACATGAGAACCAAGAAACTGTGCTGCGCGGGACCCAGATCGACGCGCGTTATCTCAGGCTCAGCAGACACACCCAGGCGTTTGGACCCGATGTCTCCGAAGGCGCGGGAATTAGCAAGCCCCTGGATGCGTTCCTCGCCGAAAGAGTCTGTTACAAATGATGCCGCAAAACGTCGAAGGCGACGAGATTCGCCCGGCGAGCTGGGGTGATGATCCGAAGTAAGTGGCTTGGCGAGACCAGTGGCTGTCTCACAGAGCAAGATTCGCGTATCGCCGATATGCCCTACGAGGAGGGTGGATGACGCGGCAGGATGCCAAAATGGGGCGGGAGTTGGTGTAGATATCAATGCCACAGATGCAGTTGAGCCACCCTTGAATCGAATGCGTCCCCCAATCCCATGACCCGAAGGGGGCATATGATGTGGCTTTCCCAAAATCTCATCGGTGTTGACTGCCGCATCGGAAACGTAAGGGTCATCTGGATCTTGCTTCTGGGCTTGGGCTGTAACAAAGTCCAAATCTGCGCGGAGAAAAGCGTATGTAAGGACAGCCTCGACAGTAATGGGCGCATCGGACGCGGCGTCTGCGTATGGAGAAACATTGAAATGCGGCGGGTTGAAGCGGCGAAAATATCCGCCTATCGTACTTTTATATTCGTGCAGAAGATCCCTCTGTAAGGCCAACGCTCGGTCGTGAGATACCTTGGCAGGGGTTGGGGGATGCCCCCGAATGGCACCTGAATGCCCAGCTTCATCAATTGCGCCATGCTCGTTAACTTGGGGAATAGCAACATCTGCTTCGACCTCCTTTGGGCTCTTGAGATTCAGGCTGTCCAAATCTCCTCGATCCTGATGCTCAACGTCCGTTATGGACGGGATTGCTTTACCGGGCTTTGGACTTGAGGTGGGCTTGGTGCTGACTTTCCTACGCAAGCTGCTCTTCAGGCCAAATTCAGCAGCGGCCTCCTCGATATACCCATGGAGTTCTTCACGTAGGAAGTCGCTGCACTGTGTGCCACCATGGCCGTCGAAAACACCAAAGTAGAAAATCTGGGGGTCCCCGTATGGGCTGTCGGCCGACGTACCCTCGCCCCTTTCCTTCATTGCGCTCTGAACCAGACTGATGGGTGTCCGCTTGGCAAAGGCCGGCATGTCAATAGTTCCGGCCTGGTTGGCATCTTCATTGTATGGACGCGAGCCCCGAGATTCTGTAGCACCGAAGTGATGTTTCGCACTACGGAGAGGAATGCGCACAACGGTCAGATCGCGGGTCGACGGCATATGCGGTGGAGTGACGGGCGCAGCACCCGTCTCGCTGCGGTGGGGGGCCGCGGCAGACCTGGGCAGGTGGTGGTGAGGGCCCGGCGGGGCGCGCGAATCCGGGTGTAGGGAGGATGAAGGGAGATGTGTCACGAAATACGTGTGAAATCCACGGCGCGTGACTTGCGGAGTCGGCTGTGGTTTATCCGGAGATCTAGTCGCCGCGCTCGTCGCATCCTCCTCGCAATCTTTCGACCTGCATCGTACGTGCGACTGGTGATGAAAACGTCGAGTTGAGGGTGGCAAGCTGCGTCCTGCTCTGTAATTGAGAGCTGGGCGGGCTTGGACCTGAGTCTCACAGAAGGACGCAATGAAGCCTAGCAGGGAGGAAGGAGAAACATGTCTCGTCAGCAGCGATACAATATAAGAAGACGCATAGAAGGCATGGCTGCAGACTTACCATAAGTGTCGTTGAGGGACCACCTCTTGGGAGCGCCACGAGGTAGACTCATTGTCCGAGGAGTACAGCTCGCTCAAGAAGCCACCCATACCCCGTTAATCACGGGCTGCGTAGAGAACTATGAGAACGGAGGGTGATAACAGCACGACCCAACATTATCCATGGGCGATACGCAGAGCGGTAGCTGGTGAATGTGGACGGGTGGCAACAGAATAGAGAGTGCGAAGCCGTCGTGTCTCGCTCGGGAGAGGGCAGGGGACAGTGGTCGCGGGCGACCTTCTGGAGAGGTAGACGGACGGTGAATGTCGGACAGTAGTAGATGTAGTAGGTTAGAGGAGTCGTGACGATGGTGATGCAAGACAAGTCCGACAAAAGTTGCACGGTCTCACTTCGGGGGTGTATGTCTAGGTACTGTAAGTAGGTCTGTACCTCTTGGGTTAGGTTAGGCCCTTTCGGGAGGTTCTGGGGCGGTTAGCTTGGTGACGATCCGCATCGGAGCCAACAAAGGTCGGGACCAGCAAGCTCAGGTTCGAAATGTACCTACCTAGGTAGGTAAGATAGATACCTTAGTGGACTGGAAGTTCCAGCAATGCATATAACAAGAATACTGATTTAAACGATGGAATTTGCTCACAACTAGCATAATTTACAGTTTATAATGGTATTGATTGATTAATGCCTGGCGAATGTGCCTACTCAGTACCGTGTAAGCTAGAGATGAAGAAGCAACCACGGTTGAGCTGTCCGAAGAGAATCGGGGAATGGGGGAATCAGACCGGTTGCACCTTTGGCAATTAAAAAATGTTGTCTACTGCCTAGGTAGGTAGATACCTACCTATGTAGGTACTGTTCGCTGTGTGTCACTTTCTGTCACCACACACTTTATACATACTTACCAGGTCACTCTAGCCCCCAATCTCGCATCCATCACTGGTCTGGTCTCAAGATAATAGAGAGATGAAAGATGATAGTAATGGAAAGTTGTCGCTGAACAATGTTTACTCCTATAAGATATATGTGTCTGGCTAGTCCAGGATCGAGTAATGTACGTTGCAGCTGCGCTTGACCATCTAGGCCTCTCCTCTCGTTGGACTGAGTGGGCATATCCACGATTCACTTACACGAAACTCTATCCGTCCAACTCTGTAATCGGAAACACTCAGCTTTTGGCTTCAGGCTCTCCCATTCCCTTCTCATACGCGGGGACTGCCCAATGTCTCATCCATGGCGTGTTTAGAACTCGGGCGCTCGGCCGATCCCCTGCTCGGAACGAGAGCATGGACAGGATCATGTTAAAAATGCATCCCTTTCCTTTACCTCAGCCGTTTCCACGCTCTCTTGTCTTCTAGGGTGCTGGATACTGTCTTCAAAACGATGATGCCACGATCGTTACTCCCTCCCTTTCTTTGGCTGCCCGTTCGCTGCAAACTCCTCGGAGCGCGCCTCATATTTCTCCCACCACTCTGAAGGCAAAGGATCTAGCACGTCAATTTGATCGGCAGTAGCGTCATCTTCAGGGGAAAGCCAAGAGTCTGGTGATGGCCCCTTCCCGAGGATTTCCCATATCGTACATCCAAGGCTACAGATATCCGGGGGCACCAGAAAGGCTGCATCGGGCTGGTATAGTGACGAGGCAAGGATGAGTTATGTTGGGCCTGGAGGCAGTGTAGTGATCCAACACCGGCAGAACCATCGCCTTCCCGGGCTCCTCGTTACCAGTGATGCGATCAGTGAGTCGTGTGAGGATCTCAGCTTCTTTCAACACCCGAATCGGCAGTCCCTACTTTGACAGCAACATACTTGCAATGTTGCGTGTCGCGGGCGAGCCATGTGGTCGAGTGAAAGCCAAACCCAAGCTTGCGGACTACACGATTTATCGTGCAGGCGATGGCCAATGTCGATCGGATGGTAACCCCCTTTGCAAAGTAGAACTTCTCGACTTCTTTAATAAGTCCGAAATCCACCGGGTGGCTAATGGTGTAGGTTTCGTAGCGGGGGTACTGATAATTTGTCGTAGACTTGTCATCTGTAACCGCCTCTTTAAAATGCGCGCAATCATGTTAATGTATGATGCCCTTTTGTGGTGTGTTTAAGGGGCAAGCTCGATCCGCTCAGAGTAAGGAGTAAGATATAATGATAAATATTTGTTGGGACCGCGCATGCTTGGCCCTCACGCCAGCGTCCTTCAAGCCACACCACAGCGTTACCATGATGCTCGATACTCCGATGAAGCTTAAATTTCGCTATCCTTCAGGTACAAGCCTTGACTCTGGTGACACAAATGTCTATGCAACACCCGTTCATATAAATAGTGAGTTGGTTCCTATTCGTAAGTAAGTGAAGAAGGGAAAAAAAAAAAAAAAACTTCTCAGTCGCCCAATAAATGTATGCTCATCCTCAATGAATAAAGCGTAGCATTTTCGACTTTAAAGATATTGCAGCTGCCATTCGGCATTTTTGTACTAGACACCAGTGACATCATTCTTCTGCGAATGGATGCAACGCTTGTAGGTATGTCAATAGTTGCCAATTTCTTGTTGGAGCAACAAAACTGCCCGTATATCACCCCTCTCCTCACTATGCACGTGAAGAGTGAAGATGGTATATAAAAGAGATGTACGTCACCCTGCTTTTCCGTAGGTAGGTTAGACTGGAGCCCTCTTAGATGGCATGTCAAAAATGGCTTCTGACTCGTTCTTCCTCCCCCCCACCAACAGCTAAGCATCGGCAATCGGCAATACCGACTTAAGATTCCCCAGGTGACCGGACCATCCAGCCTAACTTGGATAGAATTTGAAGGAGCTAGGCACGGAATCGGTTTAGGATCGACGTGGAGATACCCTCCCGTCCATTTCTTTTAAAGGCTTGGCATTGGGCACTCATAGAAATAGGACGCGGTAGTCAACACTCATCTAATGTCGCCGTCTCTTGATTTCTCTGTACGAGGTGAAAGCGCGTCATTCAAAGACCGCCAAAACTGTATCTGGAAGGGCCAACCAAATAAAGCATCAAGGCTGATAACAGCAGAATAAAAGGCTGAGGCATGCCTGACGGTTCAAGTCCTTCTTCGCCTGACCCGGAAGCCGCCGAAGATGGCTTCGGGACATCACCTTCGGATGCCAACTGCACTCGACGACCGCCGTCAAGACGACCCCTTGGTCTAGAGAGGAACCATTCCATCAATCCATTTCAGCATGTGCAACAGTACAATGGTGAGACATTGGCGCGCATGATCTCTATAGTGAGGATGGAGTCTGGGAGACGCGGCAAAATAGGTATCCGGGACAGGATTTGCTGCTATCAATGGACCTGGTTTACGATGGTACGAAGTCGCTCATTGTAGACCATTTTGTTTTGTATTCGGCAACTTAGCGCTAACAATCTCAAATCTTAGACTATGGTAAGCATGCCTTAGAACCGAGATAGATAGTCCCATGAGCAATTGTCACAGGATGCTCACCTAGACTATAATGTAGGCAACAGGTGGCGTAGCCAATGTATTATACTCTGGTAAGATGTCACGAAGACGTGCTCGGTTCAAATCACTATGTAAACGCGACTCTGACAGAATGGCCTTTAGTATCGCAAACCTACACACTAAGATGGCTGGAAAACATTGGCGTGCTATTCTTCCTCTTGAACCTAGTGCTGTTTATCCTCAACTGCGTCTTTATAACCATGAGATTCATCATGGTCCCAGGGAGTTTTATGCACTCTTTTCTTGATGATGTTGAGTCCCTATTCATCCCTTCCGTGGTCAGTTTTAAGCCCGAAACCCATCCTTGGCGGGAATAACTAACGATTTAGTAGGTTGTATCGTAAGTCTAAACGCCCCTGCCAAGAAGTAACGGATATTCTCACATAACTAGGATCGCAATAATCATGGTCAACATCACTCAGTTCGGATGTCCTCATACGGGCCCATGGCTGCAACAGGTCATGGAGGTCCTGTTCTGGGTCTATCTGGCCTTCAGCGTTGCCGCAAGTACCGGCATGTATCTAATCTTGTGGTCGACGCAGTGAGCAGTCTCTCAGCGCCAAAACGTCAAAAGTCTTGTTCTAACCGCAGAATACGTTCATAACAGGACATTCCCCGTTCAGACAATGACACCAGTGTGGATTTTCCCAGCTTACCCATTGCTCTTGAACGCTACGTTCGCCACGAACCTGATCGCTACCGACCGAGTAGGACCGGACGATCCCAGGAACAACAGACTGGCGATAGCCACCACGGCCCTCACGACCCAGGGCACCGGATTCTTAATCAGTTTCATGATATGTGCCGCCTTCATATACCGCTTAATGACCCAGAAATTACCTCGAGACATGCAACGTCCGGGTGTGGTAAGAATGCGCCTGCCTTCCCCCCCAAATAGGGCATGGCTGATAAGAGTAGTTCATTTCTATCGGTCCGCCGGCGTTTACTGTCGCGGGATTAGGTATGGAATGTTTCTAGCTTTGAATCTTCTTTCCATATCCCTTCAAACTTTTTACTCCCCCTGTTCCCCGCAAGCCATTGTTCGCTGACCAGGGAATCACACACAGTGCTTCTAGGACAGCAGGCAAAGGACATCCTCCCGCCTGACTATCCGGGCCAGTTACACGCTGTCTTCATCCTAGAACTCCTCTCCACGCTCATCGGGCTATGGCTATGGGGGCTCAGCAAATGGTTCTTCATCGTTTCCGTGGGATCACTGTGGAAGTATATGCGAAACGGACACTCGATGCCCTTCCAGATGACGTGGTGGAGCTTTGGTGAGTACCTCACCTAACCTACTTTACTTGCCCTCTCACCTTGTCTTATACCAGCGGACACTCACCCGAGGTACTATTGCATTGCTAACTTCAGTTGCTACAGTATTCCCGAATACCGCACTCGTGACCGCCACGCTGGCCTTGGCGAGGGCGCTAGGGAGTAAAGGGCTGCAGATATATGGCTGTGTGATGGCGACGGCTCTGGTTCTGGTGTGGATCACCGTCTTCGGGAAGATGCTGTTAAGTCTCTGGAGACGGCAATTACTGTGGCCTAAGGAGCTCGATAAGGATGGTTAAGGAAGAAACTGGCAGAGTCGTAATTATCATATAATAGTGCAGAGGACACGAGAAGAGGTCCTGCGCATGTAGACTTAACCTAACGGCGCAACAACCAGAATGCTCCAATAAATTGATTAGATGAAGAAGTAATGACTCGGATCGTGTTAGACGCATAGATGCATTTTATCTAAGAAACTGATACGTTGCATGCCTATCTCGTCTCTATATCATCACTCGATCTCTTCAATCATCGGCTTTGCGCGTCTTCCCTCGCCTGCGTCTAATACTGGTAGGTTCGGCCGGGACATGTCCAAGTCTGCAACTCGCACAGCCGGTGGGATAGCTTCTGGACCCTGCTGATTCGGAACAAGCTGTATGAGACGCAGGGCCTCTAGACTCTCGAGTGCATCTTGCGCATGTTGGCGGACGAGCCCGTCTTCATCCGTCTGCTCAACATACCCCAAAACACGCGCAACATCCTCTTCCTTGGTCGTGAAACCAGCGCCAAAGCCCAATCCACCCCTTTTCATACGATCGCCCGAGCCGAACCCGGAGCTAAAGCGGCCGCCACGTTCTCGAGCCTTTCCTATTGCGTTGATAAACGTTAATACCATACCAACAGCTGCGCGCCGCAAAATTCCTGCTTCCAGGACACCGGCTTCAAACATGAGGACGTCAAGGCTCAGAGCTAGAGAGGCATCTATTAATTGCGGGGTGAAAGAACGAATGTTTGTTTCGAGGCCAGAGGCGAAAATGGAGAGCGCGGAAGCTCGAATCCGCATATCTTCACTCCCTCGCTTGCTTTCCCA
This sequence comes from Xylaria sp. MSU_SB201401, assembly GCA_002288965.1. Taxonomy (NCBI): domain Eukaryota; kingdom Fungi; phylum Ascomycota; class Sordariomycetes; order Xylariales; family Xylariaceae; genus Xylaria; species Xylaria sp. MSU_SB201401. Next base: position 82,309 of record NPFG01000021.1, read on the forward strand.
ACCGGATACAATTCGTGCTAGGACCGCATTGCGGGCGCGCTCTTCCGGTGTTTGCTCTTCGAGTTCCATGTCTTCATCATCGTCTTCGTCGCTGAGAGGAAGCGTACTACCGGCACTGTTTTTCAGTCTCGCTTTGGTTTTCATTTTCCGCGCTGCAGTCTGCTCGGCACGGTCCTGACGTTCTTTGGTCTTGGGCCGATGAGCACGACGCCCGGCAAGGGCGAGAAGTGCCTCGCCAACAGTCGCAGCGAGATCACCTGCAAAGGTCTCACCGAGCCTTTGTATAAGTTGCAGTAATGCCTCACCAAACCGCAAACGTGTGTCTGTATTCTGCTTTTCGGAGACATCGACGTACTGGTCGAGCGCCTCTCGAATGGTTGATCGTGGATGTCTTTCGGATAACTGTACAAGCACCTTTATTACTCGCAAGCTAATATATTCGTCGTCGTCACTAAGCAATGACGAAAGTAGTACCAGCGTAGCTGGAATATCAAGAATCGCGCTGTTAGACTTGATTAGAGTACCTAGGAGGTTCAAGCCTTCCGAGCGCACAGGTGGCGGCGAATCAGCTTGTGTTATATATTGGAATGCCAGACTATACGTCTTCTTATCTTCGATTTGTCGTTCTGTGGGAGTAGTCGGTCGATCGGCAGGGTCTTCTAACTCATCTCGGTATTTGAGGAGCTGCGATAAATTACGAGCGGTTTGTGCGACGTCTGATTGCCTTGCGAGGCCAATCCTCATCAAGGAGTTCTCGATAGAGGTCAATGTGTCTTCACGCACATCTTTTCGTTGGAAACTTGGTACAGTGACGACCATGCTGAGCAAACTCAAAGACACAGAAATTGCATCATCTTCGTTTGCAGAGTCTGCTTTGAAATTACTGAGAACTTTGCTGACGAGCTCGAGTAATTGCTTCGAATTCGATATTAGCCTATCTGGAACTTGTTCCATCATTTCTTGAAGCACTCTAGCCTGGATTAGCTGTATTATTGGATCCGTATCTTCATTACTAGCTACCACTTGTATGGACTTCACGCCTTCACGAGTTCCAATTGAGGTTTCGAAAAGTTTTAAGAAGACGGTGGATATATCTGTATCCGATGCCACTCGTTTCAGGAGTCCGATGAAGGTTGACACTTTAGAATCCATAGTTTCCAGATTCACTTGCGTGAGTGCCATGCCTTCATCGCCATGTAGCCGTTTTATTTGAATGCGACAGTCGTCGGTTTGGTCATAAGCCCATTGCAACTCGGGGGCGCCAAGCATGCCACAGAACAGAAGATCCTGTATAATGTCCAGAAATCTATCCGCGGACCCAGCAAGCTTGAGATATATCTCGATGAGAGATTGTGCTGGTTGGCAATACTGCTCGTTCATTGGGGTGGCCGGAAGGGGCCATGACGATAGAGCCCACAAAGGCATGAGCAAGGGGCCAAGTAGTCTTTTGGTCAGTCCGGGGTTGGGATGTGAATTCAGTAAGGAAGATAAACGTCTCAATGCAACATGTAGCGCATCAGCCTCGACTAAGACCGTGCGTTTACGAAGGTCAACAACCTCGTCAGGTCCAGCGTGAAAAACCAAAGGTTCAGCTGCCCTTTCCCTAGAAGATAACGATGGATTTATACAAGACAACATCGGCTCCGCGAATTCTCTCCATCCAGGAGTCCCTTGGGCAAAAGTCAATAATAATTGTTTTCAAATTCATACAGCGTTGCGTAGTGGACGTACCAGGAGCGCCAAGCTGCTTCCTGCCCAGAATACCGAAACCTATAACATACGCAGCAGCTTTGGCAAGATCAGGGCCACCCTCCCCGTCCAAAAGAGCAAGAAGTTGGGGTGCAATGCCTGAAAACCATGTGGACGGACTTATGGATGTGGGCGGGACAGATAGAATATTCGATGCCATCTTCAAAGCCTCCATGGTAATATTGGCGCCCTGTTTTTGAGGAGCAGCAGCCTCTGATATCCTGACTGTGCTCGATGGGTGCACGGAAAAGACGAACTCCAAAGTCGCTCGGACACCATCAGGCCGTTGAGGCAGCAGGGTAAGGATATCCATCAAATGAACACGGAACCATTCTGGGACACGGCCCGGCTTAATCAAGGTGTTTACCGAAGACATCAGAGCGAAAGTACCTGCCCTTGGAGAGGTTCAGAAAGAAGGCGGTAAAATTCGATGAAGTAGTCGCATCTACCTACCTCGATACAAGTGCCATGAAGTTCCTTTGGCCCTCAGAGCGAGACTTTTCGTCATCTGTGGGTTGGAATGCTTTCGTGCCAATTCTCTCTAGAGCAGAGACGAGAGTCTCGTCTTGCTCACCCGCTTTGTCATCCATGGCAGAAGGTGATTCCTCTAATGGACTGCGAGGCTGAGGCTGTAAGCAGAAGATTTATCCTATCCAAATGCACAGGTTCGACGGGAGGATGAATTAATCAAGCGCGTGTGCGTTTGTCGCGAAAGACCACGGCATAAGAGAGATACAAGTTGTGACGCCATATGAATAATCTCCGTACTCTACCTCTAGGTACCTAGGTAGGTACTTAGCTGGGGGTGCACTAGATCAGACCAAAGCAGCTGCTGGCAGGTGGCAGAAGTCGGAAGATGTGCTGCATGCACTCTTGTCCAGAAAGGAGCTAGCGGGGCGCAGGGATTCATGGAAGCCATCGCATAGCGGATCCGATTGTACGGAGTAGCTGCAGCCACAATGCAACTCTATCTCGATGATAGATGACGATATCAAGACCTCACAACCACTTAAGTATAATACACTGGAAACCCATCTCACTCTCATACCTCAGCAGCATGTCTCCTCCTATACCTTCTAATTTAACACATGTAGTCCTGGCGAAGGATAGCCGCATGGGATCAGTACATTTACAAGCTTGGATGCCAACTGGCTACTACAATCGGATTCCTTCAGACTGGAGAGCCAGCCACGTAAAGGATCGCCAGTAAATTCTAACTGATGACCATTCAATATCAAAAAGATGTACTCTGCATATGCTTTTTAATATAGCGTTACTAGAATGTATCTTCTTAGTGTTCAAATAGTACAGAGCCTGTACTCTGTACTTCTCGACGACAGACAGTCTTCAAACAGGGATACTTTGCTTTTTCTCCTTTTCTTTTCCCCGTGGAGGGCTATCGACTTCTACACGTTAGAAGACGAACGGAAATCAGACCATAGGGGGACAGCACTAAGATGGTATCCCCTTTCAAGGGTAAGTTAGGTAGGTACCTACCTAGGTACCTGAGTAAGTAAAGCGACTAGTAGGGGGTTTGCCTGTCTCCTGGTAGGTAGTACCATACCTCGGGTTTAGGTGGCCTTAGCAATCACTGGAAGCACCCGTGTCTTATTTAGCCGATAATCTGCTGGATCCTTTCCCTACTTTCTCTTTTCCTCATACTCATACAAACAAACACCCTCTACGACAGTTGTCTCGCCAGATTTTCCAATGTGCTGCTCGAGGGGATCTGGCCGCTGATGCCATATCGAGATACGGGCATCTTGACGATTCTATCTCTCCAGACCACCGCTCAAGTTGAACCTCTTTCGCCTGTCGTCCTTCTGGCAAGGAACGGCCCACGATCCACACACCTTGCATGTCGCCTTCCCCGCAGTCCTCCGATTCCCGTTTTCCGAAAGGAATGTCCTAGTACCCCTCGGCCGGTCCTTTTTCAGTCCACACGACACGTCGCTGCTCAAGATCACTGCGATCTACTGTGCATGCCGCGTGGGGTTCGTCGTGTGAGATGGGCCAGCTGGTTCTGGCTGGGGACCTGGCCGTAGGGAACGGTTTCGGAACTTAACCCTAATAGTTCCCTTGGTTTCAAGTCTTGCGTTTATAGTCGTCTAGATCCGCCTTCTAGACCGCCAGTTGTCTTGGTGACTCTGTCCCCTGCTGAAAAGCAGGATCCGATGAACTGCCATCTGACGGTGGAAGGGTGGTGTTGGACACTCCAGTCGCTTTCTGCGCGTGAGGAACTCTGCTATGAGTCTATTTGGGAAGAACCCCTGGCCTGGGGTCGCTCGTCAGCACTGTGTCGCTGGAACTCGTACTCTGGTCACAATGGATCGTACTGGTGATGCTCAGCCTGCTTGTCTGTCAGGAGTTGGGTCGGGTTCTGCTTGCTGTAGTCGATTGGATATGATGCTGGCTTCTTGTGCCGTGTCGCGCTCTCCGAGAGGATATGGGAAGGGTGTAATGTTGGCCACGTACAGTCAGAGGACTGGGCATTTCGACTCTCTTGTCGTTAATCTACTCGCCGGAATCGTCTTGATTGCAACCTCTAGGTTCATCAGGCGAGCGAGGATTCGTACGGTTTCAACAGAAATGCTCACCCTCTGATATATAACCATGCCTCTTTACCTACTCTGGGCACCCATGTCTCTCTTGTCGCATCCAGTCGATACAGCTGTCGGTGCCAACCCCGGCTTGTTCAGAAGCGATCACCGGCTCAGCCAACCCGCCAGTCAAGCTTGCCAGCTCCTGGTTCTGCATTCCGGCAACAGCCACCAATGCATCTTTCGGGAGATCCGACCAGGCGCATTAACCTTCTCTTGTGGGCTTGTCCCACAATGACGGAGGACGCCATGTGCTTCAACTCGCCCTCCGGTGGGGTTGGAGCTTCCTCGTCTCATCCCAGTCGGGTCCAGCCGAGACGATAGTGCGGATTTTATGGATGTTTTTGGCCGTACGCAAATGCCTTCCTAGCTGCTCCTGCGAGCTCGACGGAAGCGAACCAAAAACTAGTCTCTGTTGGCAGTGCATTCACACGGAAAGAGGTTTTCTTGAGCGGATCTGGAGGCATAACTCGTTTTGAGGCCTGCCGATTTCATGCCAACCTTCCAAGACGGTACACATTTGATTGAAGACTGGCAACAGTGGGAAGTATGGATCCGAGCAAACTTTAAGGTGTAGCTCCCTGCAATGGTTTCATACCGGGACCATCTCGAGTTGGAGTCAAAGCTTAGTGCTTGTCTGGTCTTGAATCAAACGTAGACGAGTGAGACCATACAAGTGAGCTCAAAGAGCAATTTTTTGTACTGAAAACTTGGGACAATCCGTTTAGTGGTAGTCCCAGGCGGTTCTGATCTGACTGGTCCCATCTTGCTCTGGCTGGTTACATCAGAGAAGCCCCCTTTTTAAGGGATAAGTTTTATTTATATCTACTCCTTGGGTTGCCACTGATTCTATCGCTAGTACTTAACGGTACGACTCTATATACGATATGATTAGTATTCCCAACCGCCCGGATGCTCTTCAGAACGTATTAGTCACAATCTTTCGTGTAGCACAACCTAGTAGCCATTCATACCGGCTGTTAATCCGCAAATATACTCAAGACAACAAGCCAAGTGTTCGCTCCCTAGGATTAAATTCACCCGACAAGAACGTCCTATTCCGCGAAGGAGTCGGCATCCATTGATAAAGGGCTTCGTTAGCACACCCAAGTTCACCGACCAACCTGATACCAAATTCCCCCGCGGGCAACGTTGTTTTCTACCATTTTATAAAATTTCCGCAGCTCGTCAACTAGTAAGTGTAGCAATATGGTGCTTTTTGAGAACTGCCAATGTCATATTGCAATGACATGTCTTGACTCGTCATGCCATGAGGAAAGCAGCCAATCTTCCACAAAGAGCCAAGATAGGTTAACCTATGAGCTAAGTGGATAAGTAACTATATGATGATCCTATGCATGGTGTTGAGTATGTAAAGATCTAATGATTTTTCACCATGATCGTCCCAGCTAAGAAACTGTTTACCCCAGGTCGGTTCGAGTTGCCCCTGTCTCAGATGGCCTGTCGCATTTGCAGGACCGTTAGCGCTTGCATCGGAGCTCGCCTCTGGAGAGGTTGATGCTGAACACTAGATTGTATCCTATCGTGAAGAAAACTCATAGAATCATACAAGGCGAATTATCTTCCACACGTTTTCAACTTATTGATTCGACAATATCAAGCTTGTTATTATTTTTGCTCTCGAAATGCGTTCGTTCTGTCCAGGACAGTCTAGAATAATTGAACATCGATGTGCTGCACGTCTCAACTCAGTTTGAGCATGGGATGTGTTCAGTGACAAGCCCACCTTGGGGCCAGGATTCTCCGCCAAGACGAAACATGTACCGTTTTACCACAGCAGCCAAGCGACCTCCAACAGGCCCCTAACGGCTTAAGGGGATCTGCAAAGCGCATACTCAGTACGCGCTTCGTGTTTATAGGATCTATAAGATATGATCTGCGGATCATTTTTGTTGGTTCATATTCTTATTTGCTTCGCGATTTTCATTTTATTCTACTGACTGTATAACTAAAATCACTTTTTGTTTTATTTCTATTCTTTTCTTGGCAGCTGGTCCTGCCTGTAGATCACTATGGAATCACAGAACCTCAAGTATGATAGTTTGCATGAGGGCGACCAGTCCGACTCAAGATCGAGCACAGAAGTCGATTCTTTGATGGGCGATAAGAAGCTGTGGCATGACGTGGAACTCAACACCCCGATACGGCGAACGAAACGGAATAGAATTTTCTCGATGCTCAAATCTTCGAGGTGGATCGTCGATACTGCACTATTACTGGTAATCGCCGCATTGCTTGTTCGGGAGCAGTGGAGGCAGCCTACCGTGCTGCAAGACCCGAATATTTGGCAGTTCGGACAGGACTTCACAGGCGTCGGCCCAAAATGTATGGGACAGGCAGGCAGACAGTGTCGTACGGAAACAGCGAGCCTGAAGCTAACGTGCGTCAATCAGTGTCATCCAAAATCACAACGTTCGTAAGAGACGAGTCGTATGCGCCAAATGATACGGCCGAGTTCTTCACCGACGAAGTCCTCGAGAAATGGAATCAGCTTATGCCTGGTAGGTTAACTGATGGCTTTTTGGGAAGATGCCCCGTTCGCTAATCGGCTCTTAGTTGGAATGGGTTTCGTGTGGGTGAACGACACGGAGAAATATCACGATTTGCCAACACCCATCATGTGGCCGGAGAAAACAGTCTTCACGACTTCAGCTACGCATCAATTACATTGCCTCGTATGCGCTACTTCTGCCACCAAAGGGAGATATCTGCGGTGTTAACCTGGTAATAGTTCGCTATCGTACAAACATATTCTGGCTTGACATCTGGTCACGAGATTCCTGATGATCATCATTGGCATATGATTCATTGCTTCGATTATATGCGACAGTACGTGTTCCCGGACTTATTTCTCGTGTTGTGGTTAATGCACTGTTACCGCGTTGTCTTGGGCATTTCTAAAAGAACAGGTCTAACATATTCATCGTACAGGGCAATCATGTGCAGTGCAGATATGGCTTTGGAAGGTCTAGAGTATGTATAACACAGTCTGGGCGAATCGATCCCTCGTCAGAGTGCACTCAGTTTCATTCCAAGCGGTGGTTTCTAACAAGTGCGGCCTTGCAGAACCACATTTCCAGACCACAATGGTGGCTCTGATGGATGGGATTCAAAGCACGGTAAGCTTCATTTGCTCTAATTAACGCCCTTAGAAGGCATATCTTTCTAACATTGCCGTATAGTGTGCCGGGATTGGAGTCAGGTCAAGGCATACTTGGAGAGCGTACGAGCTTACGACGATCAATTAATCTACTGAAGCCTGCCTATGAAAAGCCAGATACCGAATCACTTCATTATATACGTGTAAAACGTTATCAAATTAAGCTTAATAAAAACTATGTTCTATAAGGCAAATGCGTGTCTATACATTTGCAGTATCACCCTACACTTTTCATGTTAGTTAGAGGCCTAAGTGGGAGACGGACGAACAACTGTTTGTGATGGCAAATGCAACATCCTCTCGGGTTCTTTCCTCGATCTCTTGTCTCTCCAAATCTTTCTGCTTGGCCTTTGCTTCCTTTTCGGCCTTCTTTCTAGCCATCTCCTCTTCTTTCTCGGCCCTTTTCTTCTCTTCCTCTTCGAGTTGCGCCTCGACTGGGTAGCAGACACCGCAGATACCGTCTACGTAAGGGAAATCGCGAGGGATGTCTGGGTTGCCGTTTATGATACGCGTTTGGCAGCATTGTTCGCGTAAGCCTAGTCGAGCAGCGAGGCAAATGTGAACCATTTCGAACTTGGCGTGTTCCCAACGGCGGCATGACCGATATAGGAAGGCGTTGCAGGTGCACATGGCGTCGGCTTAGAATTAAGGTAAGAGTAGAAAAGGCGTCTTTGGGCGAATGGAGATTGTCGATACTGCTGAGAGAAGATTGGGCTCGAATGCAAGGAACGTGTACGAGATATTTATATCCTCCATCCTCGATGGTTCCGATGGATTAACGAGACAGGCATTGTGCCGATTTCCAAACTATCCACGGAACATAGCCTTTGTAAAGAAAAAAGGCGAGCGACTTCTGTCAATGACCTCTAACAACGTAATTGATGCCGCGCCTCTTTGTTGCATCGTGGACAATGTACGCACAACACTTTGTTAGAGACAAATGCCTTGGTCATTTGACGACAGTAGGCAGCATTTACTGATTCGCTCTGGAGCATCTCAGTAGGTTATCGGTTTTCTTTTCCAATGGTGAGATCTCAATTTCAAGGCTCGTCCCAAGATTTCTCATTATATGTTAGTGGGCACGGCTTGGAGGCTAAATCTTACAAACGAGCTTGACGAACTACGATGATACGAATAACCCTCATAGCTTTTAGTAAGCGATAATGTAGACCAGCTTTTCTACTTTCATCTCTTTTCTCCTTTCTCATTCCCTCGTCTTTGTCTCTCCTTTTGTGTTCTCGATCTCTTGACCAGCCAAGCTCCTGTATACCTAGGTACATGCCCTATATGAATAGCCGGGCTCACTTAGACAAATATTCTATTAGTGAAGGCTACCGCTCTTTCGGGTCCACATATTTTAGGTTTCAACCCACCCAAAATCTCATGCCAGCACGGCATCAATGGTCATAACCATCTATCCGTCGGCTCAGTGAGACGCCTCTTGCCAATAATTTCCAAAATCTTCAATCCAGATCCGTACCGCATATTCCCAAATTATGGAGGAAGACCGCGCTCAAACAGATCTCGGCATTGCCGCAGATATCGAAGAGGCTCATGCCCCGCCCCCAGCTGAACCCGCTGTCAAGCAGCCCAGGAAGAGATTTGTCGGGCGTCGTACAGCAGCAAGAAATGCAGGCACCGAACTAGCTGAGGGTGATGCTGGCGCGATACAAGGTAATAGACATTTCATGCGTCTTATCTTCTCTTCTGTATGACGGAAAGGGGAAAAGGGGGCAGAGCTAAAAGAGACCAGTTTCACAAGCAAGGCGGGCACCTAGGCTACTGAACCAGGTACCCCCTGAGATTCTAGATGATCCGGAGTTAAAGGAAGCCATCGCGCTGCTGCCGGCGAATTATTCATTTGAGATCCCAAAGACAATACACAGGATACGCTCATCTGGCGCCAAGAAGGTCGCCCTGCAGATGCCAGAGGGTCTTCTCTTATTCGCCACCACTATCTCAGACATCCTCACCCAGTTCTGTCCCGGCATCGAGACTCTTATTATGGGAGATGTCACATACGGAGCTTGCTGTATCGATGACTATACGGCACGAGCATTGGGTTGTGATCTTTTAGTTCATTACGCACACAGCTGCTTGATACCGGTCGATGTTACCAAGATCAAGGTGCTCTATGTTTTTGTTGACATCAGCATCGATACAGCACACCTGTTGGCGACAATGGAGCGCAACTTTGCGCCACCAAAGATTGTCGCAATAGTGGGAACAATACAGTTCAATGCGACCATCCATGGAGTCCGGTCCGCCCTCGAAAAGGCTGGATTCAAGGTTCTGATCCCTCAAATAGCGCCACTGTCCAAGGGCGAAATCTTGGGGTGCACGTCTCCGCGCCTACCAGATTCCGAAAATGTCGATTTTGTCCTATACCTAGGGGATGGTCGCTTCCATCTCGAAAGCATCATGATCCATAACCCCAAAATACCGGCCTACAGATACGACCCATATTCGAGAAAGTTAACCCGGGAGACATATGGCCACGAGGAGATGCAGAGCTTGCGAAAAGACGCCATCCAGACAGCAAAGGGCGCCAAGAAGTGGGGTTTGATTCTCGGTTCACTTGGTCGTCAAGGCAATCCACACACTATGACACTCATCGAGGAAAAGCTAAAATCAATGGGCATTCCCTGGGTAAATCTGCTGCTCAGTGAGATATTCCCAGGGAAGCTCGCTATGATGAGTGATGTAGAATGCTGGGTGCAAGTGGCTTGCCCGAGACTTAGCATCGACTGGGGGTACGCCTTTCCACGCCCACTGTTAACGCCATATGAAGCGCTTGTAGCTTTGAATGAGAGACAAGGATGGTCAGAGACTGGCGTCTATCCCATGGATTATTATGCAAGAGAGGGACTGGGCAGAACGAAGGGTGTTAGTGTCTCGACTTGAACCTTTGCAACCAGAGCTAGATGGACACTAGATCGCGCAGTACGATGCAACTTAATACCGACAAAACGAATGGGACCGACACAAGACGTACACTACCATGGATTTGTACGGGCACACACCCGGCGGCGATTCTACATTACTTAAAATAACCTTTCCCTAGTCATGGAGGCCATCGATCCTGCACGAATATCTTCGAACCTCTGTACGTCGCCTTCCATAGGACTCGATTTTCTCTTTTCGGGAAATCGACGAAGTAGTCATCATACTTATCTTACGGTGCGTTACCGGCTGGGTATCAATGGTACATCTCGAGATCTGAATGATAAGACAATCCTCGGGTCCTCGGATCTTCGCAAGCCCGTGATAAGTCGTCATCCGGTTCTTGGTCCTGGTCCAATGAAACACACGCGGTCATTCTCAACCGAGTGAATTCGCATTCGGCATAAGAGTCATCTGATCTCGCTTAGTCGATCATTTCAGGCCATCTTCAGAAGCTGAGCCTCTTATGTCAGTGACCGGTACCATATTTGAGTATAACTACAATGAAACCTTACAAGCCAAGTAGATGTTTTCTTTTCGCTCGCGACAGCCAGTCAGCATATGCACCACCTTGTTTTTGCGGGTTTGACTCATCTTACCCCTTTCTATGGTCTGTATAGTACTCAATCCTAAGAGGGACCCCGTTATCCCTTTGCCGATAAAACTATAAGCTAGAATCACCTATAAAGAAGACTGTTTTGACGCGGATTAACTCATCATAATGGTAATAATATACCACGAAACCACCTAGTGAAGCTGAACATCATAACGCGCGCAGACAGTTCCCGGGTAGATTCAGGAAGCTAGCCTAGAGCATACTAGGATGAATAAGTCGCAGCGGATACCGATAAAACTACTGGGGTGAACGCTGGTTCCGTGCTCATACTGAAACCAATACACAGTTAATTCACTTGAGACTCATGTGTTGCCCCTAACATTGCATCTATCATTAGACCTGTCTCAGAGGTAAGCATGCATTAAGGATGAAGAACGCGTCAGCGATATGCTAGAGTCGTCCATAGCCCACGAATATCATACCTATTAGTAGGCTTAGGCATCAATCTGATGATCAGATAAGATCACAGAAAATGGATGCCTAGACCTCGGACATACTCGGCGACAAGAAGTAGGTCGGCGGCGCCGCGGCCAGGTTCGATCCGGACTCCTCCCTATGCAGGATAGCCATGGGATATATCGCCTTGGCATTTAAGGTGACTCAACGAGTGTGGAATTCAATGCGAGATACCATCCAGTCGAATCAAATTACCTCAGCACATCATTTGCTGACATGCCACGGACCTTTCGAATCCCCGTAATTAGGTCACTTGTGTGGTCCGAGATACTAGCCATCATGCGGCCGAAGTCTCGGAGATAAACACGTCCACACCTCGCAAGGCTCGGCGATCGGGAATTGAAGGTTAATAATAGGCGTAAAAGGGGCAAACAACATAGCAACCGCCCAACTTTAGTATAAGAACCCTGCGTTGCAGGTATGTAGGTGACCGATGTACGAAGCTAATGCAGAAGAAATCCCCATAGACGCGTCATAAAACACACTTCAACGATACCAACAACTACAAGCCGAGAGGAACGGGTCTTCCACGATGCCTATAAAAGAGTACACAGTCCATGAGCTCCGATTACTCTTGGGGCTTGAGCATACAGACGACTGCGAATTATCACACTCATCAAACCCCTCACAAATACCCTCTCAAGATCAACACGATGTCGACTCAAGGTCTAGCATTCACTGGCAAATTCCATGTCCAAAACGAGGTGTGCTTTGTCTCTTCGCCCTCCCCATTGTCACTATATCATACCATCCCACTAACACTAACACGAAAACGCAGACATGGACGGCCGTGGACTCGTATACCCAATCTCACCTCCACGCACCCAGTGCACCCAACCACAAAGTCCTTCTTGACGCGCTGCGCAACTCGCGCGACAAGGGGCTTCCAGACATCGCCACGGCACCCACAGTGGCCAAGATGTACGCCTTGCAATGCAAGACGGGCAAGGTGCGGCACGCCCTTGAGTTTGGCACCCTGGGCGCGTACACCTCGATCTGGCTGGCGACGGTGAACCCAGGGCTCCAGGTGACGTCGCTGGAGATCAACGAGCACCACGCAGCCGTGTCCCGCGAGAACCTTCAGAACGCGGGCGTCGCGGATCGCGTGGATGTACGCCTCGGTCCCGCGCTAGATCTACTACCTGTCCTCGCCGCGGAGATCGAGCGCGGAGAGAAGCCGAAGCTGGGCTTCGTGTACATCGATGCGGATAAAGAGAATAATTGGAATTATCTCGACCGCGTCATTGCTCTGTGCGAGCCTGGGGCCGTGATCTACGTAGACAATATCGTGCGAGGGGGAAGTGTCCTTGATGCGGAGAACCAGGAGCCAAGGACGCAGGGGGCGAGGAGGGTGGTGGAAAATGCGGGAAAGGACGAGCGCGTGGACGGTGTGGTTATGCAGTTTGTAGGGGAAAAGGGTTATGATGGCATGTTGATGGCTGTTGTACGATGAGTGTAAGGTTAAGGGGGCTTAGGCTGCTGCCTCTACTCACTTAAGATGGTATAGACTGAAGGTCAAAATTACAAACTCGACGATATTCTCGAATAGCTGAGGTTACGAACATAAAAGCCAAACATGCACAAGATTTATTTATTTATTTTTATTTCATAGTCTTTTAAATATGTCAGGAAAGGTGCCTTTTAGCGTATTGTATATTGGATGCTGAGTAGCTAACGTATAAAATATTGAGCATCCTTGGTTTTTTTATGCCCTAGAAAATGGAAACGCCATACCCGTGCCGATTTTTACGATGGAAAGAATATGCTGGTTTCCAAGAAAGGAAAGCAGCACAACACAGGCCCAGCTGTTTATTAATTGAATAGGTGGGAAGCAACTTAGAGACTCACTTTCAAGGTAAATCAAACGTCTTCTCCAGGAACCAAAAAATCTGAAGCGCAACCGCGAAGCGACGCTTTGCAACATCATATGCCTCAAAGCTCGTTTCGTGGTTAACAGGTTTCCACTGAACCTCCTCACAACTGCCCTCGAGATACCGAACGACGCGATGAGCGAACAGCGCAGCGGCAAAGTTGATCCCATTTGAGGGTCTCTTAGATGCATCCAGCTTGGACCTGTGCCAGTTTGCCAAACTCTGACGGGAGAATGTAAAAAACGTCAGGGCGAGCTTCAGTGCCTCTGGAGCCCTCACGCATGATATCTGCCCCGGATGAGCACGGTACTTGTTGAAGGCGTACTGTACGGGCCTGGAGTTCAGCACGTGTGCCACGCTGATGGCGTCGCCGAGATCAAGCCAGTCAGCTAGGCCTGCTAATCCTGGAGAATTTTCACGGTCGAAGTGAGTGGGATCATTTACCTCAGAATCACCTTCGCCTGTCGACACCGGGGGTATAATGCTCAGCATAGAAAGCTGGGAAACTAAAGCCGGGGACTCACCGCTTCCACCGCTGCTAGATGCTAGGTCAGAAGCCCGTGGTTCCTCGTGTTGTTCGAAACAATCCAAAATATCATCATCATCAGCGTCGGAATAGTCAATCACCTTACCAATCTGGTCATCGTAGTAAAATTCAAAGGCATTGCTGAAATTCTGGAGTGCTTGGTCGGCGATAGCCAGCGCACCCTTCATCTCGTCGCGGACTTCCTCGTCTTGGATAGATTCGACGTCGCCCTTCGCGCGTGTAAGTTCGGAGTTTGCATTGTCGATCGCACTGATAAGACTCACGATTCGCTGCCTTTCAAGCTCGGCTACGGCGGGATATGTGGCGTTAGACATTGAGCTGGACATGTTGTTGTGTTGTAGATTTACTGTTCGTATGCGCTGCACCGTTCAGGTGATCTGCTAGCTTTCGCTGTTTGAGTTGACTGGGAGACTGCTGCTGTCGATGACGATGAATGAACTGGACTGATGATGTTCGAACGAAGATGAGCTCGAGAGTCCGCATTTATATACTTATTAGGGCCAAGACAATTTGATTGTGACGTGAAAAACAATAGGCATTCAGACGCTGCGAGGCTGTGTAGTAAAGAAAGATAAAGGGGCTGGTATGTGTAACCTTTTTTGGATTAATATTGAAACAATAGAGCTGGCAGGATTGCATTGTTCTCCTTTCCCATAATGACGCGTGGAATAAGTTTCTTTATGCCCCTTGTACAAGAGGGCGCAACACGAGAACCTGTCTTGCTATTTGCGATCATTTATACAATGGTGTGGTATTAGTATTAACTGACTGACCCATAAGATCGCAATAAGCCGTACGGTTGATACTATAGCAAATAAGATCTGAAAATATATCTCTCCAACGACCTTCATTAGCATCGCTATGTATGTATCAATAACCGGCATATTTGCTAGATCTCTCAATCAAATATTTCTAATTGAAACCGCCATTCTACGACGCAGTGCTGTTGATAGAGAAGACATAGCTAGCCTGGAGCACGTAGGGATCACCACCAGGCCCAAAGATCTGCTTGTTCTCACGTCCCCACTCCGGATGATTGATACCATCTATCCAGTCTTCGACTTCCATTACGATACAACCGTATCTGGGGATTGTGCGAGGGAAGTCCGGATCGTCGTGGAGGCCTTGGGTCTCCTTGAGCGTCAGCGTACCGTTCTGGCCATTGCACGAGTAGACCTGGAACGCCTCCTGGTCAGAGTAGACATCGACTTGGATGCCCGACCATGCGGATTGAAGACGAGCAACATAGTTGCCCTCCTCGCGCCAGTTGTAGGGCTCCTGGCGGGTTACGAGCCAGGCATTATCTGTTCAGTGTATCAGCAATAGTCAAACTAGATAGGGGCTTCTTGGCCGACTCACCATAGCCCGTGCATCCCAGGCCACAGTTGTTCACGGCCTCGGGGTCGTTCAGAGAGGCACCGATCTGTTTGGGAGCACTCCAGAAGTCGTTCACGGACCCCTTCTTGTTCGCAAGGATATCACCTGTCGGGATAAGAATATTGTCGACACCAATGCGCTGGCCACTGTAGGGTAAGTACAACGTGTGGTTGAGGGCGGTGTTGGTCTCATTGTTGGCGAACCCGTCCAGGTTCCAGTAAGTATGGCTGCTGAGCATGATGGGGGTCTTCTTGGTAGTGGCGATAGCGACCATCTTGAAATCCCAAGTAAGATCTTTGACGGTATAGGTGATGTAGGAGACGACCTCGCCGGGGAAGCCTTCCTTGCCGTCGGGGTCGACAATGGAGAAGGTAATGCTGTCGTTAGTGTGGGAGACGACAGTGAAATTCCTGTAGTCCCAGCCATCGTGGCCACCGTGTAGGGTGTCGGCGCCATCGGGCGCGTCCTCGGTGGGGTTCTCATTCGGGTCAACGTTGTAGGAGACACCGTCGATCTCAAAGGTGCTGTTCTTGATGCGGTTCGCATAGCGACCAGGAACTCCACCAAAGTGCGGGTGCTGCTTGTCAACCTCGTAGTAGCTGGCGTTGTCGAAGCCGCCTACAATGTCCCTCTGAATGCCATACTGGTCGTTGATGAGCAATCTGGAAATGGAGGCGCCGTATGGAATGAAGGCAGCGTCTAGGCCCTCGCTACGGATCCAGTATAGACCGTTCTCATCCGGGCCGTTCGTGGCGTAGTCGGCCGAAGCAATTGGGAGGGACAGAGCTCCCAATGCGGCCAGTCTGGAGTTTAGACGCATTTCTGGCTCACTGACAACAACGACAACACCAGCATTAATCAACAATCAACGAGTGGGCTATGTCAATGGGCTTCGAGTTTGGGACAAAGCCTGCCTGGTGTGATGGTACTCTGCGAAGATGATTGGCGGTTTCGCAGAAGACAACAAGAACATCAACAACGGAGGGGAGAGACACGGGCACCGTCACGTCACGCAATGCGAAGGGGAAGCAATGACTCTTATACACACCAAGGTAAGTAGGGGAGCGCTGAAGGATCGGGGATCAACAAAAGAGAGCAGCATCACGAGGCTAGGGAATTTATTAATCTTACCTTACAGTAGGTAGGTACGTAGTAGTAGGTAGCTTTTCCAATGTTGCATTCGAGTTACGCGGGGCGGACCTACTGCAACAACAGCACGTTGCATGGGCAGAGAGACATGGGGCTTAGTAGTACTATAGATTGGATTGGGTTGGGAACCTATCATTCGCTCGCTCACCTCAGGCGGCACTGGGGCAGAACTGGGGAATACGGCAGGCTCTCCACTAGCTTGGCATAGGGTGGCCGAGGCGGTCTGAAAAATAGTTGGCACCTCGAAAATCTCTATACCACCTATACTACTACCTATACCTATTAGAGCAGCTCCTTTTTAAAGCTATAAAAGTTAACATACTGGATTTCTAATAGTTTTTAAGAATAAAGGATCGAATAAGTGGCTATTCTAGTGATATAGGTAGTAGTATAGGTGGTATAGAGATTTTCGAGGTGCCAACTATTTTTCAGACCGCCTCGGGTAGCGTAAGCATGTATGTATCCTAACCCAATATGACTTAGTGTCGGGAGCTACTCCGCTTTCTTGGCAGTGTGGGAAAGTTGGGGTTGAGGTTGAGGTTGAGGTCGGGGAAGTTGCACCTCAACCAAGGCCGAATTCAGAAGGTCATTCGAACCTCGTTCGTCATCTTTATTACATCCCCCCTTGCCCCTTCAAACGTCGTGATTCGTCTGCACGCAGACCGGAACCCGCGTCGTCTGGTCATCCGATCATAGCCAGTCTACGGTAGTGTAACGTCTGGCTGGATTGAACTCCGCATTTGCCCAAGTCTTTGACCCGTAGCCTTGGGTCTCGAAAGAGTACTACTACTAATACTCGATACTGGAGCACATGGCACGCCAATGGCAAAGACGGACCGTCATCATCGGACCGCTTACTTGCATTTGGGCCGTGTTGAAGAGAGCGACAGAAGAATAGCAGATTCTCCGCTGTATCTTATAGCATGCTCACGGGTCCATAGGGTACTCTACTGAATATTTGAGACGTACTTACCAGGTAGGTAGGTACATAGTAGTACATACACGACTTACCGACTACTTGATCACACGAGGACGAAAAGGAAAGCGATTAATTCAATTGCTATGACGTTGCAGGATCACTTTCTAACCAGGGAGTCCAGTATGCTTCCATCTGAATCTAATTTCGATTAAGCCCAAGCCCGGCTCCGGAGCAAAACACCACTTGCGCGGCTATACACACGTTAACTTTCCCCGCTCTAAAGCGAGCCATCATATCATCTGCGGCTCACCTATGTTTGTTGTAACAACGGAATGTGTTTATTTTCGCAAACAGATTCTGTTTTGTCTGAAATGCACATCGGGGCTCTTCTGATTGTTCAAAACAGATGGGACAAAACAGCCAATCACCTTCGTAGGTTAATTTCTCTATACGATGGTAAGCCACGCTATAGCTTCATGTTGTAGATACCCATGACTACTTATACCTTGCATTGTAAGAGGCATCCCCTCTCCACCATGTTCACCCCCCCTAGCTTGACGTGATGCATTACACCGAAGCCATTACCAATTGGGGAATAACGAACAAGGGGACGGACGGACGGAATACCTCTGCGCGACGCCGTATAGTCGCAACACCGGGTACAAATGCCTCTTAGCTCTAACTGGAATAATCAAAAAGCTTTCTATATGCGACTGAACCTTACAAGGTCGTGAGTGGACAGAAACATGCTCTATCACAACCCTAACCTTGCTCTAGTGTGAGCTAAGTGAGCATGTTTACATTGGTATCAGCAATACACGAGTGCGCCTTGGATCGGCTGTTGGCCGGATCCATGCTGACATACAGGCACTTCAGCTGAATAGAATGCGCGCAAAGCACATGGCCAAATATTCCATGTCTTGAACGATTTTGCAAAATTGAAAAAAAGAGGACCAGAATCCCTCACAATGTACGACACCATCGCTTATAACGATACACACTTAGTGAGCAACTGTCCTCTTCACTCGCCATTATACGTCCACCAGGTTTTCCTCCTCTGGTGCCTCCTCCGTGTCGCGCACGCCCTTATCGTTCTTGTCCTTCCCCTTCCCCTTGCGCTCCGTGGAGCGGTGGTAGTACTCCTGAATGACCTTGGCCGGGATACGGTTAAGCAGTTCCTTGGGGTAGATGCGCAGCAAGCTCCATGCAATGTCCAACGAATCGAAGATGGAGCGTGTCTCGTATGCGCCCTGTGCGACAAATTGGCGCTCGAACTTTTCTAAGAATTCCAGAGACAGCTTGTCCTCGGCTGACAGAGCCTCCTCACCGACGACTGCCTTCATGGCTGCAGCGTCACGACCAATGGCATATTTAGCATAAAGCTGGTTAGACACGTCACCGTGATCCGCCCGCGTCATACCCTCACCGATAGCCGACTTCATCAGACGAGATAGCGACGGTAACACGTTGATAGGCGGGTAGATACCACGGTTGTCCAGTTGACGGTCAACGAAGATCTGTCCCTCGGTAATGTATCCAGTCA
The DNA here is from genome assembly GCA_002288965.1 of Xylaria sp. MSU_SB201401. Taxonomy (NCBI): domain Eukaryota; kingdom Fungi; phylum Ascomycota; class Sordariomycetes; order Xylariales; family Xylariaceae; genus Xylaria; species Xylaria sp. MSU_SB201401. Next base: position 101,260 of record NPFG01000021.1, read on the forward strand.
AATCAGGAATAGGATGCGTGATATCGTCGTTCGGCATGGTGAGAATAGGAATCTGTGTGATGGAACCGTTTCGTCCCTCAACACGACCGGCTCGTTCGTAGATGGTAGACAAATCAGTGTACATGTAACCGGGGAAACCACGTCGACCAGGCACTTCCTCTCGGGCAGCTGAGACTTCTCGAAGAGCATCGCAGTAGGCGGACAGATCGGTAAGAATGACTAGGACGTGCTTCTCGAGCTGGTAGGCGTAGTACTCGGCCGTAGTGAGAGCCAAGCGAGGAGTGATGATACGTTCAATGCTATATTGACTTTTAGTGTATCGTTCCATTCCACAAGGCAGGAGTTAGCTTACGTAGGATCGTTAGCAAGGTTGAGGAAGAGTGTAACACGCTCTAAACTGCCGTTCTCTTCGAAATCGCGAGTGAAGAATCGCGCAGTTTCCAAGTTAACACCCATGGCAGCGAAAACAATGGAGAAGTTCTCCTCGTGATCATCGTGCACGCCCTTATTCGTAGCTCCTTTTTGCTTGACCAAGCCAGCTTGTCGGCAGATCTGAGCGGCAATCTCATTGTGTGGTAGACCAGCAGCGGAGAAGATAGGAATCTTCTGTCCACGGGCGATCGAGTTCATGGTGTCGATAGTCGAGATACCAGTAGAGATCATTTCCTCGGGGTACACCTGTTCATGCCGCTTAGCTTATATTGCCAGGTTCCAGTCTCGGTTTTGGAAACATACTCTTGAATAGGGGTTGATAGGGCTGCCGTTGATATCAAGATATTCTTCGGCTAAGACTTTAGGTCCCTTGTCGATAGCTCTACCCGAACCATCGAAGATACGGCCCAACATGTCTTCTGAGACACCGAGCTTCAAGCTCTGTCCGCTGAACTCGACCTTTGTCTTCTTGACATCGATACCGGACGTGCCTTCGAAGACCTGGACAACGGCGCGGTCGCCTGTGGGGGGTGGCAGGTGCGTTAGCATCGATATCAAGAGATTGGGAGTAGCGAAGAAGGCCTACCTCGGGCCTCGAGGACTTGACCGGATCGTTCCGTTCCATCGGGGAGTGTAAGTGTCACGATTTCATTGTATCGTGGGTGCTTTACGTTCTCGAGGATGACCAGGGGACCATTAACACCACCGACTGTGTTGTAGCGAACCCGAGGCACGACGGAGTACGAGGAGGACTCTCGAGGATCCATAGTGTCGGTCGCTGATGATGAGCAAGGCCGAGCACCGGTGGAGAGTCGGATATGGGAGGTGGTGAGGGAGACGGCGAGATTCAGGAGCTCCGGGTCGAAGTTTGGTAAACCAAGGCGAAGGTGTAGGCTGTTGAGGTTGAAGCAAGCGGCAAGCTTCAGCCACTAATCTTCCGCGGGTTGTTGACGTTATACAGTAGGTGGCAGGTGCAGGTAGGCGGCAATGCACAGTACCTACCTAAGGTAGGCATGCCGAGACAAGCCTAGGCGATAACCAGCCACAGCTGATGGCTCGGCGCCTGGAGGAGGTAACGACGCCTAACAATCCTTCCATTCTGGGGGGGGGAGGCTAGGTAGGTAGCGGTCTAGGCGGGGTCTTCTAGGCGTTGGTAAACTGTAGCTACAGCTGGTTTTAGTACCTACTACCTACTGTAAGTGGGTTCCTGGTAGGTAGGTCGGTACAATGACTCTGCCCCATCGCCCTTGGCCTTACTATGTACCCGTCACTGGTAAATAGTATAGAGGATATTGTAAGGATGAGAGCAAGAAAAAAAAAAATTAAAAAAATAGTAAGGATAATTCTTGTTATTCCTCTTTATTATTTTTGAAAAAAGGGGGGGAGGAACTTGAAGCTACAGAAGGACGTAGCGTTACTTGCGTTAGGTAAGTACGTACAGTATGTTACCTGTTGCGGTGACAGACATGGAGGCTATTTCAAGCTTCATACTAGGCCTTTCTAAAGGAAGTGGCTACTCGAGTTATTAAGACCTCACTGCACTTTAGTATACGAAGTCATAGGAAATTATGTCTAGGCCAACTAAGAACCAGAAGTTGATGAAATTTAACATAACTTTACAACTTTGACTCCGATTTGGGCACTTCAACCCTCACCCCCACCTGGCCCCTCGACAGTGACCGACAAGTGACCTCATGCGCGACAGCTCCCTCTGGTGAGCTAGCTCGAGAGCTTGAGCCGTGAATGGCCGACCGCTTCCAGTTCAACGCCACCCTTTTAGGTCTACGTACCTGGGATATGGATGACTTCAACTCAACACTAGGTCATTAACTGAATACCGAAATCATATCCCCCGCTTAGACTACTCCTCTCTGGCCGCCCTTCAGTGACCGGGTGACCGAGATGAATTCAACATGGCGTCTCTACGTCCTTCGATTCTCCTGACTCGTCTGCGAAACCCCCGCGCATGCTCTGTTTCCTTGCGACGCTTTGCGACCACCTCGGATGTACGAAGTCAATCCCAGCCGCAACTAGATAATCATGTTCGATTAGTCGAGGTTGGACCCAGGGATGGTTTGCAGAACGAGAAGAAGACCGTACCCGTGGCCACCAAGATCGAGCTGATTGAAAGGTTGGCCAAGACCGGTGTCTCTGTCATCGAAGGGGGGTCCTTCGTCTCCCCAAAATGGGTGCCACAGGTTGGGTTCCCTGTCTAGGTTCGAAATGGTCATATATAACTGACTGATAAACCCCTGGCTATAGATGGACAACTCCAGCCAGATCATGGAACATATCCTGACGAAGAATATACCCTCCCCTTCGCCAATCACCTACTCCTTCCTCGCCCCGAACGCGAGGGGCGTCGCCGACGCAGCGGCTATTCTACAAAAGCACCAAGGCGCATATCTCACCCAGACCGACGCATTGAAGGGTGGGAATGGTAAACCTATGATGGAGCTTGCCGTATTTGCTGCAGCCACCGAGAGCTTCTCACAAAAGAACCTCAACTGCGACATCGCAACATCTCTAGAGAGATTCAAGGACGTTATCCAAGGTGCTAAGCAAATTGGGATTCGAGCTCGGGCATACATCTCAGTGGTACTAGGATGTCCTTTTGAAGGCTACGACGTCAACCCGCACAAGGTGGCTGAGATCGCCACCTCGCTGCTTGAGATGGGGGCCGACGAGATCTCCCTTGGCGACACAACTGGCATGGGTACAGCACCGCGCACTCAGGAGCTGTTGCGATGCATGACTGCTGCGGGCATCCGGAATGAGGATATTGCAATGCATTTTCATGACACGTATGGACAAGCCCTCGTCAACACGGCTGTTTCACTGGAACGAGGCATCAGGACGTTTGACAGCTCGGTGGGTGGTCTCGGAGGCTGCCCTTACAGCCCTGGAGCCACGGGAAATGTATCAACCGAAAACATGGTGTACTTTCTGGAGAGTCTGGGTATGAACACAGGTATCGACCTCGATGCCATGGCAGATATCGGACAGTGGATTACTGGCGAGCTTGACAAACCGAATGACTCGGTTGTTGGAAAAGCTGTGCTTGGAGCCCGGAAAGCTGCGGCTAATGCCTCCAAATAGTATAGCTGATTTCACGTTGAGAAAGTACATAGCGATTTTCATATCCTGTATCAAAGCATTATGAACTTGGTATACACAACCCGGCAAATTTTTTCGGCTACACCTCTGATCTCACACTACGACACATATTAACGGCCTAGCATGGGATTATCACTACAATAAAACCTGCGATGTTCCAAGTCCTACCGTGTGGCTATTCATAGTTCGTTTCTTTCACCAATACTATTCACCCCAATTATTATTCGTGCCAAGAGAGTATTGGGGTGACATTTCTCAGACAATGAATTAAGGATATGGTGTTCTCCTCAAATCATTATAGACTTCTCAATGTCCGCTTCCCTTGAAGCGGGCTCTAAGTAAAAAATCCACAGGAGCTAACCAGAAGATAGGAGCCTTCAGTCTTAGCGAGCCATCATCACATTCTCCTCATAGTACGGTGATGGTAAGTTCTAGAAACTTTTTACACCGTTTCCAGGACCTTCGGTATTAGCCTATAGCTCGCCCTATTCTCTATTGATCCTGCATCGTTATACATAAATGCTGGGTGTTCTGTTTATGGTCTACCTAAGATTGAGTGGTTCTGCATAGGTGTAAAATGGAGATTATATAACGATTTCTATATGTAAGCACTCGTCTACCCCCGTCCTATAAGACTTAAGTATACTCTCTGCAATATATGCAGACTACAAAGGCCTCTGAAATCTACCTTTTCTGGTCTTATACATTCAAGCGTCGTGAGACTCTCGAATGATGGCGTCACGTCTAGCGTCAGCTCAATCTTCGCTGGATCTCTACATACAAGGTACACACATCATCATAATATACCAAGTATGTAATGGCACATACACTACTCTTCTCCACCAAGTGCCAAAATGCCGTACCTTGGGTTATGCTACGTTGGTAGACCCAATTACTTATCTCAAGCCGCTCCGCATAGATAGTTGGCTTCCCCTCCATGAACACGGTAGCAATATATCTACTCTCTAGGCCAGCTCTCAGCTAGGATTAGGACTGAACCACTGGTTATTGGTGAAGTTGGCAAAAATCTCGATACCGTTTTTACAGGGCATCAAGATCAGGGCGCTTCCCTTTCAAATCCCTGTCTAGTCCCATTCTATCACGGGATAAGTCTAGACCTGTAAACATAACTAACAGAGTTAATTAATACGGGGCCCAACGATGACACTTTCCCATCCCGTAACGGTTGCTCTGCCTAAGTAATTAGCTTTCTCCTTTGTTCCCCCTGTGCGGCCACGGAAATGCTGTCTTCTCCCTTCAGCTACGCGAATCTGCTTTTTGATTATTTTATACTTATAGTTTACACGTGTATTTTCGCGCTTGGGTATCAGCGTTCGTTACGAGCGAGGAACGTCTACGTTCCAGGTAGAGTTAACTCCGGCGGATTCCGTAGGCTACCGGAAGCGATCTTGATAGGAGAGACTGCTCTTCAGGGGCTATGGACAAGTCAGGCACGCGGCACTGGCTCGATCGCTACGGGAAAGGATATCACGCATGGGTTAGAGAGGGCGACAATTTCATTAGACCGTGCGGCGTCTGTGAATTCAAATTCGACTACGATGGCCGCTTCTTCGAGGGCAGGGCCGACGTCAACGGCCTCCTGAAGCTGAACGTGTCGACCCGGCTGTCGGGTGAGGAGCTCCGACGCCACGTCGTGCTCGCGTTCACGCTGTTGCGTCTGCGGCATTGTTTGCTCGCCGCTAGAGTCGAACTGCGGACGCGCGAAGTTGAGCCTTGGTTTCTGGTGGGAATCCCACGGACACTGGAGGCTGCTGTGCGCGACGCAAACGCGGCGCTGCAGTTCCTGGACTCGACTGTTCATGGGGTGTCGGATATGGACGATTTCTATGTCCATGCACAAAATGTGGCGCGTATAGTGAAGCCGAGCGAAGCTATGGCCCGGGTATTCGTGTTATCGAGGAGAGCGGAGGGTAGCAGACAAGCGCTGCGGTTTCTATTTGTGATGGCTCATCAAATCACCGACGGCTTGTCATGTATGAATTGGATGGGCGATTTCATCCGCATCTTAAACATGCCTACGGAACAACTCCGCCAGGAGATAGGGATGGCTATTTTACCCGAGTCGATACGAGAAAAATTGCCTCCAGCACAGGAAGATTTATACGCTCCCGTGGCGCCAACTTTGGCTCGGACGAGGTGGTTCTGGGTCATCACGCTCGTACTTCGGCACGTTGAACGGCCGATGCCTGCGGCATTCCCAAATCCGCTGCATCGGGCTACATGGCTGTCTAAACCACGGTCGTTTGCTCCGAAATATTCAAACGCTCTGGATTACTCCCAGACTCCTCCTCTCAACACCTTTTACGTCAGGCTACAACTCTCAAGAGCTGCGAGTCAACGCCTATACCGCCTGTGCAAGGAAGCCAAAGCTAGCATTGGCGCCGGCGGATTCGTGCTCGTAGGCATGGCGATGATGGCAATCCACGAAGAGCGCTATCCGAACGAAGCAGACGCCTTACGGCGTCCCTTCGTCGGCAGCTTCCCGCTTAATCCCCGGGCATTTTTTGGCGCGAAGAATATCCTCGAGAGCGTAATGCTAGCCTTCTCCAAGGGCATTGTCCTGCCATTCCTCCCGTCGCACCTTGACGTAGAGGGCCGCTTCAGGCTCCTCGTTCGCCAGGCCAGCCGACAGCTCTCCGTATATCAGAAGCGCATCAATCTGCGCAACGACACTGACGCCGTCGCGTACATGGGGATCAAGGGGCCCGGCCGCCTCCTCGCGACGAATTACATCGACGGTATTGAGAGATTGCGCGATACCTTGCCTGCGCATCTGAAGGATGCCCTGCCACCGCCCCAGGGCGAGTATCAAGTGCCGAAGTGGGCTGTGAGCAAGGCGACGTGCGGCGTAAGCAGCATTGGCGCGGTGGACTGGTCTGCTTCTAAGCGCGACTTGGACGCCGACCCTGGCGAGGGTGTCGTGGCTAGCGTCGAACGGTTTTACTCAGGCGTTCGCGTGCGCGACAGCGAGTTCCTCGTTGGTACCCTAAGCGAGGATGGCATAATCGGTGCTGGGGTTAGCTTCGATGGGAACTTCATAGACGAGGACAGCGTGCAGCTATGGGTTGAGAAGATGAAGTCGATACTGGAGGTCTCAGATGATGCATCCAACTTGAAACCGCGTCTCTGAAATTCGTAAGGTAATTAGTTAATTGTGCATATTTCTATTCCTTTGTAGATAAGTAGCAAAATTACAACTGTACATTGAAAGGTTTTTTTTTTTTTTTTTTTCCAGCTATGCATATCTTGATAACTTGCCAGGGCCGTCCCCGTTTCATTTCCCGGGTATATCAACTGAAGACTGGGCGCGACGGGAACAGGAACCAGCGAAACCCGGAACGAAGGTAGAGTCTCTTTCCTTTAGTCCTCCCGCTCGTTCGGCTCCCTTATCCGGCCTCTCCGCCTTGGACGGCATCCTACCCGTGCCCGCCAAGTATTTCAAGCGTCGTCGCTCAACCGGGCAGGGTTCATACAGTAGGCGTATTTCCGCAGAAACAACGTAATCATATGCACTGAAGCCGTCATTATACCATGTTGTCGAAGAAACGCCATTGCTGTTGGGAATTGCATCATCATTACGAGGCTACCCTAGATGTGTCGAATATATGACCTGTCATAAATTCGGTAACATCCCGCACGTTCGTTGACGATAGCAATATGTTATTCCCGGAAGCGCTGCTGTCAGCTGGCCGCGCGTGGTGGGTGTAATCATTGAGAGGCATAGCTGTGTTTTTAACGGCTATGGCAAACGGGTTTGCGTCATCAGGGGCTGCATGGGTTAGAGCGTGTCAGTTCATATCTTATGAGCGCCACGCGGCTATAAATACGATTGTTCTGTGTCCTACGAACATGTGATCTGGGCGTCCTGGCTGAATAAAGCTGAGGCGTGGCTTGGGAAGTATACATCGCTGTCCTTGTACCTACATATTGTCTCACACCATCATGTAAGCAGTGGGTGAGTAGTCGCTGCTGTAGGTCTTGTAAGTAAGCATCAACAAAAATTAGCTACTCGACCAATAAGCACTACGTTCGTAAGATCCTGGGCGAGTGTGTTCCATTCTCAGATGCATCCGTATTGCAAATATTATAGTATTAATATGTCGTCATGGTGCTTTGAACAGTGGGGGACCTTGAAATTGCCAGCCCTGCTCGTGAGGTTAACAACGTTGATAACGTCGAGTGAGCCATCTCTACGCAGTAGTCGAATCCTAGTTCGTGTTCTAGCTCTTCGCCGAAACGAATTCTGCCCCGCCGACTTGCTCTTTTCTCATTTGCTAGCATAGGACTCGTAGACGCAGAATGTGGTACTAATTTTTGGCTGGTGGATAATTATAATTCTCAGCTGAGAAGCGGCTGCTGAGTCATGGAACATGCGACGATCCGAAACCTTTGATGTGGTGTAGCACCAGAAACGAGCAGGAAACAAAAGTAGGAGGAAGGGGAAAACGAGAGTAAGAGAGGGGGAAAGGGGGAAAGGGGGAAAGGACCCTTGAATTCGGTTGGATGGGGGTGTAAACAGCGATCTACACTTGCACCACCCATCTTGAACCGGGTTGCGGCAGGAGGATTTCGGGAGAGAATTCGGGCCACGGGCTTGTGCTCCGGGAAGATAAGGCCATCTCTTTGAGGAAGCAAACATTGGAACCTTCCATTCTGTAAATCGGGAGTGACCTGCTCTGTCTGGCTTGCCTGTTCAGGAATGCTCGTGCGATCCGCTCTGGCGCTGCTCCGGTAATTCCAATATTGTCCCATGTGAGGTATCTTGCAGGACGAGAATAAGCGGTCGATTAGCTTGTCGAGCCTGGGGTGCCAATGGTGTTATCTAGTGGGATGATTGTCCTGGTTTATTACCTACACCAGCGCAAGACTACGCTTCTACCCCTCTACTGTAATTCTCGCTGCACTATCGAGGCGATGAGCAAGAAACTAGGCAGACCACCCATACCACTTATGCTACTTACCACCCAAAACAACCGCTAAAAACATTTGACAAGTAGATTAATAAAGTACTAAAACAGCTATTAGAATCAGTTAACACTAAAGGCTAACATGCTATCTTTTAAATAGCTTTAAAAAGCAAGGGGTAGGCTTAAGTGGTATGAGTGGTCTGCCTAGTTTCTTGCTCATCGCCTCGACTATGTATATAAGTAATTATTGTTGATCAGTGGGGTTGGAATAGTTAGGTACAGTACTTACAGTAGAAAAGGAGTACGTTGCTTGCTGACCATCTGTGGCAAAGAGCAATCCCCTTTTTCAGTAATCTCAGCCTCAGCTACGTAGATATGCGGGTAGATTGGACGTCAAGAACGGCTACCCTGTCTAGGACTCGCGGTATTCTCTGCTAACCTTGTCGTTTAAGCCGCGGTTACTTGTAATCCGTCAGGAAGAGTAGCCGCGCCAAGGTGATGTAGGTAAGCACGGAAGTAAGAATTTGGATGTGATACCTATCTACCTTACTAAGGTTAAGTCGCTAAGCCTAGGTATCTACTTGGGTATGAATTCTTCTCCTTGGAAGTATGCGAGGGAGTGATCGCTTGCTCGAGTCGTGTTAGGTAGGACCTAGTCTAGCGGTTTGCACTTGGTAGTGCAACTAAAGAGCACTGCCGGTTATCCACTGTAGCCCACTGTAACTGACAGCGCCCTCGATGCTGCCATACAGTGGTCCGTAGCAGTCCATTACACAAGGTTGTCTCATACTGATAGTCACATCACCTGCTTAATATGACATGTCGGCAGCTTTACTCTGTCTGTTTCAAATCCAAAACGCCAGCCTCGCTGATCGGCAATTATGAGGTAATGACGAGGTTTCTCGGACACGTGTTCTCCGCGTACTTTACTCACCAACGACTGTCCGCTATCGGTTTCGGTGTTTCGTGGTACCTATGTAGGTAAGGAAGGGAAGAGAAAGTGTGACCTGTTGCTTGTTCGGATACCAATATTCCCGTGGGAAGACGGATCCCATCTTCCGGGATCAACGTCGTCGGCGGCGCTATTCACCGAAAGAAATGCGCCAGGCCGGCGCACGAAAGAAGAATGTCGGCATGGCGCCAACCGTTGATCGACCTCGGTCGCGTAAGGAGATGCTGCTGAGTATAGCTACAGTAAGAAGTTTCGCTCAGCCTCGTGAATTTTGCGTGTGATTGTATGTCAAGCAGTATCGTAGGCTTGGTAAGGATTCTTACGTTTACAGGTGCTCCGATATGATCTATTACAATTTGTCGTGTTGTACCTTCAGCATTGAGTTGGCGCCATGCCCGGGTATAGCCGAAATGCTGGCCACTGTTTCTGTCTGATATGAGAGGTTGTGATACCGCCTCTCTGCAGAGCAATTGTACGACTCGGCTATTTTCTTACGGCTAGCTACGCCATATCTACGCAACGAGCGGATAGGTTCCAGGAAAGATCCATGAATTATCTACATTCAACGTAGTGCGCCGTATCTAGTGTTACAAAATAGATATCTCCAACGTCTACAGGTGGATGAGGCAGGGGATTGATGTTGGAGCAACTAACTCGATAATATCTAGTGCATTGGATTTACTCTTGCAAGAGTGCATGGAAGTATCTGTTCGTCGAAGAATCGTAGGAATGAGATGGCTCTAAATTAATTACTGAGCGTCTATCTTAGTATACGCCGTCTACCTAGGTAGATTAGAGTGGCTCTATTTTTCTGGCTTCGAGAATTTCGATTCTCCTACTGGTATCCGCTAACGTCGTTGTAGCGTAGGACAACCCTGCACTCTCAGCCGTCTTATTTTAATTATCATTAACCGCCATGGATTGGGTTTAGGCGAGCAAGCTACTGCAGATGAGATGCGGATTGCCAAGCCATCTAAGAAATCATATCTGTTGTTGTACCTATACCTTTGCGCTACGTTCACGATACTGATTCGAAACTCGAGATAGATGCCAAAGTAAAAAGCCCAGAAAATCTGTAGAACACAAGGGCTGTGCCGGGCCTCCATGAGTTGAATACGAATACCTTCATCTGGGACTGGTACACTGGGTATCATGAACACGGCATCTTGCATATGTCGAGATCAAATGGCAGTAGATGGTGATGCAGCCGTTGCCAGCCACTTCGCTCAATTAAAGTTGGCTGATTTCTTTTTTCTGTGTCATTTTCGTCTTCCCCGTATCTTGCCTTGTCTTGGAGGGAGGTCTCAAGGCACAATGGACCTTTTTGCCAAGTCGATTGAAACATGCTTAGTATTGCGCTCTTCTGCTCGTCTCCTGGTTCACAACAGATTCCATCCGGCATTATCACCAAGGCGCCGCGAATTGTTGCAATCTCTCCTGCTGTGGCATTCTGTGGGGTTCAGCACGATTTCGCGTTGATTGCACTACCTAGTAGTATCATTGTTCGGCATTGTTGTAAATGAGTTCCCGTCCGTTGCATGATTCTCAAAGTGGCCTTGCCCCGGAAACCTTGTGCAGCCCGTTTTACCAAAAAAAGAAGCGTTCGATGTCATCAGGATGGGACCAGCCTCTGCACACGAAGCCGAGAATACTAACAACACAGGGTACTACGCGGCGATGGCGCCATTATGCCCTACTGAAAAGCCAACAGGCTTTGAAGTTAAGTACACTCACTGGATGCTGTGTACTTGGAAAATCCGAGTCGGCGGGCGCCACTCGTTATGCTAGAAGCCCTGCCCCTCGCAACGATGCTTGTGGAGCCCTGGCGGTCGATCTCGGACGGTGACGCGTACCACTCCTGGCCACTGCAACTGGCTGGCTGGCTGGCTGGCTGTGATTTAAGTACTCTGTCAGTACTCAGCAATGGCGAGACATGGTTGCTGTTGCTGTTGCACCATTCAACCACTCACTCATCCATTACTCGCATATCACACTTATGTAGGCCACGGGGAGAACGAAGCGGATACTTATCTACTTCGCGGAGAATATCACTGCAGGGCCGTAGCATGTACTTGCTGCGCTTTAGTCATTGTCGAACGAAGTACACTAACGATGCCTAGGTAGGTTAGTATGCCTAACAGTACAATGCGCGCACTACGGCTATTACACTACAGCCTACAGTAGGTACCAAAAGGTTTGGAATGGGCAGAAGTTGGTATTGGGGAAGAATAGAAGAGGCCATACAACCTGACCTGAGAGTAGGATGGCCAGAAAAACCCAAACCGTGTCTCTGCACATGACATCAAGCTTAAAGCATGCCTACAGGAGAACCGTACATGAGCCCGTAACTTTCTTTAACACGTTGTGCCAAAATTGTCTACATACCTCCACATGCGGCAGCTTCGACGTTGACGACAAGCTTAAGAAATAATGAAAATAAGAATAAAATAAGATAAAAAGAAGGTACCTGGTATCATGTGCCGTTTGCCGTTTGTCCACCCTCAGGAAAGTCGATACGTGTAGCTGGTCTGCATGATGCACTTGTGGTGGCCTCGATGGCTTGAAATGCTGATTCCAGATTGCCACTCTCGGCGGTTCGTCCGACCGCCAGTACTTGGGACAATTTACTCCCGAGCACCAGTAGGCATCTTGCCACCATGGACGCGAATACTCAGTACAGAGAAAGTTATTCTCAACATAGAACCTCCCTGCACCCGAGCCGTGCACCGGGTCTGCACATATAGCACATGTCACGTATGTATGTACGGGCAGTTCTGGGAGTTTATCTCTACACGTAGACGGGATTCGGTTCTGTCATTGTGAGTGTAGCCAATCAAGTATCACATGAGACATCTGTCTGTTCACGCACACACTATTTGACCAACTTTATCTGTACACTACCAGCTGGTCTTATAGTCATATGAGAAGAGTTGCGGATCAGCCTTGGATAGAATTTCGTTTCAAAACGAGTCGTCCTTTATTGAGCACATTTTCCTATCAGCAGCCCAGTTCAGCGCCTATTCAGTTCTATCATAGCCCATTAGTGCCTACTATAGGTGCCTGGGCAGGAACCGTAGCGCACTTACACGACGTAGGTAGGAGCTGGTTAGCCCCTTTTCCTCCTGTGCTGCTGAGTGTCGGGTAGGTATGGTACAGCGAGGTGTACTAAGTCCCTGAATACCTAGTGCAGATATTCAAGATGCCCGTTGGAGGTACACGACACAAGCCGGTACCTTCCCCCTCCACGGTACTACGCAGGTACGCAATGGGAGGCGTGGGGGAGACGGTGCGCTACCTACCTAGGTACACAACCTACCTGCAAGACATGTACCTAGTAAGTACCTATTTAGCTGGTGTAATAGTCTGCTAGTGTGTAGTGTAGGCTGCTCAGGGACACATTCACTAGATGGCTGGCGACTCACGTCTTGTGCGCTACTCCCGCCCTCCATTTCCTATCGGACGGGCTAATACTGCTCCCCTCCCTTTCCATCCCTGCAAGAAATTTATTCAGACCCCTATCAGAATTGGGATACGCTCCCCACTGCTCCAACCAAGCAACAAGTCCAACAAGTCCAAGCTGCTTCGTGCCCAGACACTGCCCAGAAATACTCGCAACATCCCCAGTTTTGCTACTGTACACTACATGCGTACTATGTGTACTATTACGGCTAATGCTAGGTAATCCAATCCCAAGCAGACAGACCCGAGATCCAACACCCAGGTTCACCGCTTGTACCTCGCCTCTACCCGGTCGTGTTACTGTACCAAATCTGTACTTGTGGCCATCCTGTCCCTGCTTTGCCCTTACACCTTCCCACTAAATCTGATGAGAGAGGGTCTCCTGTTTATCCCCTGCCACTGATGAGAGAAATTCCTCTTGATTTCGTTGGCTGAATTACTTCCTGCTCTATCAATCCCCCTTTTGTTTTCTCTCTTCTCTCTCTTTTCCTACACATTAACCTCTTTTCCTCCCCTCCATCCACGTTACCTGACGCTGTCGGATAAGTCAGCTTGGGTAACCTGTGTTTCTGTTCTTTGTTCGCCTGGATTCCACCCTCGGTCTCTTTGCTATCGAGGTATTCGTTCGTTATTCGCCTTTCGCTAGGCTTTTGGAGCGCGACCCCCTTTTCCTCTCGTTGTGCGAAGAGAAAAGACGACAACGAATTCCAGTAGTTGTGTCCTCGTCCTTGTCACGACGCCCCCCGTCGCATGCCTGTATTCGCACACTTCGTCGAACTCGTCGGCTTGTCTGCGCCCTGCAAGACGAGTTAGAACTGGGTACACCAGGTACAGAAAAAAAAAGTAGCTGATCAGGCGACCTGGTCAAGTTGGTGGAAGTCGATTGTTATATAGATCCCCCTTAGCACGCCCTCCCTTCAAAGACAATGGGAGCCAACCGACCAGCTCCTCACCAAAAACTACTCAACATGCGGAACCCGTTTGCGAGATGTGCGGCGCTCGCAGTGGTGCTTCTCCTGCTTCTAGCAGTAACATGGAAATCCGAGAAAATAGAGAACGTGGGCACACAGATCATGAAAGCCACATCAACACACAATAAAGGAAGTCATATACCTCAGCAGCCTCTTGGCGATATCCCGCAAGCCAGTGATCTAGACATCCCTCCTGTCTCAGATCACAAGATGGATTGCAGCGTTGATGGAAATTACATGGCGCAGCTTAAGACGAAGTATGAATTAATGGATAACTTCCAGTACTTCAAGCGTTACGTCAAAATCAACCGCCAGCCGATCAAGCGAAAGTCTATCACCCGACTAGACCAGGAATTTTTACCCGGAAACGTTCTCAAGAACATCAACCTCCAAAACCCCAATTATGGGAATGAGAAATGTATAGAGCCTCTCAATGTCTACGTTCCGGAGTCCCCCTATCCTTCGACTGGTAATTTGTCCGACTTCATGTTTGGCGTCTCGACCACGTTTAAGAGATTCAGTGGCGAGAAGACCTCTCCGGTAAACGAATGGATTTATTGGTTGACCGATGGCAAGGGACACTCCAATGGTGGCAAGCTAATTCTACTACTTCTCGATGCCACCGAGGAGCAGATCACGCATGCGAGAACAGTTCTACGCAATGCTGGTATCGATGTGGATGTGTACCATTCTGACTCGACCATGGAGATGGCTGTCCGCTATTTGACTCTCATCCCCACCTTATACAACCATCCTGATCGACAGCATAAGAAGTGGCTGGTTTCATGTGATGACGACACCTTCTTCCCCAGCGTCCACAAGCTTGTGCAGAGATTTGAAGAATACGATGCTCATCAGCAGCTCTACATTGGTGTATTGTCGGAAGATATAAACAACGTAGATCGGCACGGGTCCCAAGCTTTCGGTGGTGCGGGAGTATTTTTGTCGGTTCCGCTAGCTGAACAGATCACACGGGATTATGAGACCTGCAAAACCGACGAAAAGATTAAAGAATCCAACTCGGGCTGGGGTCCTCAGGGTGATATTCTCTTGCGCAAGTGCATCTACGAGAACACCGACGTTCGTCTTTCCGTCCTGCATGGGTTGTACCAGCTTGACCTGTACGGCGACCCATCTGGTTTCTACGAGGCTGGACTTAGCCCTATCTCTCTCCACCACTTCAAGGGTGGCGGTTGGCACAGTGCTATGCCCTGGGAATACACCAAGATCGCGCACATCTGCGGTGAAGATTGCACTTTCCTGCGGTTCCAAACATCGGACGACTTCATTATCTCGACCGGGTTCAGTGTTGTTCATTATCCTCTCGGTGTCGATTTCAATCTCCAACAGATGGAGCGCACTTTCGCCGCTGCGCCACAGGACAAAGGCTGGAATCTGGATTACGTCTTCGACCCGCAACGGCCTAGCTTGCTCAAAACTGGCCGCAAGATCAGCTGGGATTTACAAGAGGCGACTGTAACCCCCGACAACACAGTCCGCCAAATATTCGTGCGTAAGGCAAACGACTGGCGGTGGGTGGACAAGAACGAGCGTCCAATGTCTCAAGTTGATGGCATCATTGAACTTGTCTGGATCCCTTAAGAAGACCCATTGTAGTGGGCAAATTCCACATGAGATAACGATTTACCTATATGACGGCGCAACTCGTGGTGCATCTTGGGTATTATTATTTTGGAAACAAGACTTGGGAAAGTCGGTGGGACGGATATAGGGACGGGCTGGAGGGTAAACTGCCCAAGTTTTTGCTTGTCGGAACGCTCTTCTGGCCAAGTGTCAGCACTATTCTCCCTTGGTAGGGGCGTGATGGGATGGGTTGATCGAATCAAGTCACGTCCACTAAACGTCGTTGGACGTGTCCATCCGCGATACCCAAGATATAACAGGTCGCAAACGCCTGTCCGGTTGTCGGCACCTCCACCCCCGACACCTTCACACCAATCACACGATAATGCATAATATATTTCACATTCGTTTCTTCGTCAATCGTTTGCTTGTCGATACCGATTGCTACCCGACGGGCTCGTCAGCAACAATATCGCGTGAGAACACCAAGCACCCCCCAGTTTAGCTATCTCTTTGTCCTGGGGAGCATCAGCGAACCTGGCGTTCGGTGGTCATCATCCTCAAAACGCTTCAAGCATTTACACCGCGGCATCGTCTCCATCCCCCTCCCGTTCAATCTGACCATTGGCATCGATTATATCAGATGACATCCCCGTATCTTGGCGGTGGAAACGCATCAATCCGGAGCCACATAGTTTATTTCCCTTCATTGTTATCCTCTTTGTATCATAGACCTGTTGTTTATGTGGGAAGGGAGTTGAGGGAATAGAAGTTGGGGGGTTTTTTTCTGCATTCATGAGACATCACCGAGAGAAGGGGTCATCCGGCGGACCCCAAAAATATGATGGTCGAAGAGATGTGTAACTGGTACATTAGTCAATATGGGCTGTCTGGGAATCAGCTGGCCTCGGTATCGAAGTGCTCGAGACGAGGATTCCTTACTGTCTCCCTTCAGTTGTACATACTTTAGATAGCGGCCAAGCACTGCAAGTTTGAAAATACCTTTTACTACACTTGATCGCTTTCATGCAGTGTGGCACTTCGATCATTCCGGTAGTGATTCTTCCTTCACTGTGTGTCTGGAGGAGAGGGACACGGCTGCCCGAAGCAATGGTGGTCGGAAACGTCCGAGAAAATCAACTTTACGATTTTATGCCATAATAAACCTACGTCGCTTCTCTGACAAGTCAAGTGTGATATCTCGCTATGCTGTTTTATCTTGTAGATATAGTGTCGCTAGCTAGGACAGTGTGAAAAGTTGGGGAGAGATTATTGAGAAGAGTTCATCTTTGTACATCTATGTTTTTCATTTGGCTACAGAAGTATGAAAGATGTTAAAATCACATACTAGAACTTGCCTTAAGTGGGAAGAAAGTTGATGATGCGCAATAGAAATTCTACATGTAGAGCCATAGGGGGACTTCGTGAGCTGGGGATTGATTTCACAGCCTGACAACCCCACTAACCTAAGGATACCTACCTACTACCGGGCAAGTACTTGCCTACTTACTTAGAGGTACCTTGTTTTTATCGCAGCTACCTTATGAAGTCATTTTGTTCGACCTTTCATTTTCTCATCTTCAGCTCCCACTCTCCAGCTCTCATCCTCCAGCTTTTACCCTAGCCGCAGCCGCTGACGCGACCAACAACTAACCTCCTTACGTCTGTGGAATCAAGGTATCGCCGTCTGAATTTGTGGCCCGTGACAATAATCGTAACCACAAGAACAGCAACGAGCATGTTCCCTCGCTCGAGCTACCCAGCCTTGTAGTCGAGCTATTCTCAAGAAATACTTCTCTACCCAGATCACGCTTCTTTGCCCTTGCTTTGACCGGCCATGCAAAATAGCACTACCAGCGGCATCTTGGCCGTCCCCTTCCGCAAAGGAACCCAGTTGTCGCTGTCCTCGGCCATTAAACAATACATATCCGAGAAATATGACCAGCACCCGGATATGTTCCGCCAGGACCTCGACGTCATCGATGCTTTGCGCCGCGATGCTATCCATGTGCGCGAGCCTCATGCCAGCAGCATCAAGAAACTACAGGCATATGCCGCCCAGCTGGTCTGGATCTCTGGAAAGTTCCCCATAGATGTGCGTCCTTCTCCTTGCCTGGCACTCCTACTTCATTCCCGGTGCCGGTCCACGGCCATAGACTGACGATTTCCGCGGCATAGATAGGCGCCGACTTCACCTGGTATCCCTCTCTTGGCTACAATATCGATCGACCCATCGTCCACAACAACCTCCAATTCGAGCGCGCCAATGTCGTATACAACTTGGCCGCCCTCTACTCGCAGCTGGCCATCAGCAGCAACCGCAGCGACACAGAAGGCCTCAAAACCGCAGCTAGCTACTTCAATCAGGCTGCTGGCGTTCTCACCCACCTGAAGAACGACATAATACCCGAGCTGAGAACTACACCCCCGGATGATATGGACGAGCACTCCCTCGAGTCTCTTTCACAACTGCAACTAGCCCAGTCACAGGAATGCTTCTGGCACAAAGCTGTTATGGACCGCTACAAGGATGCATCCATTGCCAAACTGGCTGCCAAAGTCTCCGACCTTTACAACCTGGCTGGTGAGGCTGCCATGCGCTCCGAGGCCATTAGCAGCAGCTGGATTCACCATATGAGCGCGAAACATCACCATTTTGCTGCGGCCGCGCAGTATCGAGCTGCCTGCGACTGTTTGGAGAAAAGACGGTATGGCGAGGAGGTCGCAAGGCTAAAAGACGCCGTCGCATGCGTTGGAGAAGGCCTGAAGGAAGGCAAAGGCGGATATCTTAGTAAAATCGTTGTCGAAGACTTGAATAGTCTCAAGAAACGAGTAGAAGACCACCTCGCCAGAGCGGAGCGCGATAACGATGTGATCTACCTGAGTATGTCCCTTCACCGTAACAGCTCAAGTATTGCATCACCAACTGATACTCTTACAGACCCTGTACCTCCAAAGTCCGAGCTGAAAATCCTCGACCGAGCTACTATGGCTATTGCCCGAGTTCCGCCACAGGTTGCTACACCACTGGAATACCTAGGCGATAAGGGTGAATTTGGTCCAGCTCTTTTCACCAAGCTAGTCCCTTATTCTGTTCATCTCGCTGTGTCTATCTACGAGGAACGAAGAGATCGCATGGTGAACCAGAATGTAATAGGGGAGCTGGAAAATCTGAACGAGCGGATACATGAGATTCTGTCGTCACTCAATCTCCCTGGTTCCATACAGGCATTCGAAAAACCCCTCGGCCTCCCAGGCACCCTAGTCCAACATGCAGAGGAAATACGACAAGCCGACGCAAGGAATCGACTGCTAAGAAGCTTTGCAGATATCGACAAGCTGAGAGCTACCGACATGGCCATGTTCGAGGAAGGTAGAGATTTACTTAGAGCAGAGGAAGAGGAAGATAATCGACTGCGAATGAAGTTCGGCACAGACCGGTGGACTCGCCCAGAAAGTCTCAATGAGCCAAATCAAGGCGCTAAGCTCTGGACTCAAGCGGCTGAAGCCGAGGGGTGGTTTGCGAATAGTGCAAGCAGTGATGGGGTTGTACGGGAAAAGTTCTATAGTGTTGAGCCGACGTTAAATATTCTAGCTGGTCCCGACCGCGGTATTATGGACTTCGTGCCCTCTTCGCGACGTACTGAAATCCCAGAAACGCTCAAACCAGCTATCGGGCGACTCCGGAGCATTTACAATGATGTCACGCGCCTCGAGAGTCGCCGTCGCAGAAAAGCGGATGCTCTTCGCGAAAAAGCTCGTGATGATGATATCAAATCAGATATACTAGTTGAGGCTGCGAGGTTAGAACGTACCCACGTTGTAGCCACCGCTATTGTGCCAGCACATTTTGAAGATTTCTTCGAGAAGCGATTAGACTCGCTATACGAGCCCGATCTCGAGATGGTGCAGAAGGAGGCAGCCGAACAAGAGAAGCTACTGTTAGATCTTAATCGAGCAAACCGCGAATTCGAGAGCCAGAAGAAGATAGTGGGCGATAAGGGCAACCGAGAAAGAGAACAAGCCCTCCAGAAACTGGAAAACGCCTACTATAAATACAAGGAGCTCACCAGCAACGTCGAGGTTGGCCGAAAGTTCTATAACGACTTGAGCCGCATTGTGGGCAACTTCCGGGATAGTGTTAGGACTTATGTCACAGAACGAAGACGTGAGGCGCGTATGCTAGAGGATGAGCTCAACATGCCGCCACTCAGTAACTTATCCCTTGCTCAGCGGGAACTGGCTCAGCCACCTGCTTCTATGGGTGGTTGGAACGCCGCGTCGAGTTATCAAAATCCGGCACAACCGCAACATCAGGTGGATAATTCGTACCATGATGACCAATCAGCGGCGCCTCCTCCTTTGCGACAACAAGTTCACGGCCAGGCTGAGGCCCACATCCAGTCCTGGGCCCCGGTGGGCGAAACGGTTGCTCCGCAGCCGCAACAACCACGTGCAAATCCTGTCCAGCACATCTGGAACCAGGAGATGCCGCTCAAATTCTCTACACCTAGCGGTTCTTCTGTCGCTGACCCCACTACTCCACCACAGACCAACAAAGCACCAAGTGGGACTTGGGATCCGAATAGCGGGATTCGGTTTGGTTAGGAGCCGAATACGTCTCGTCGTCGCTATCGTGGCACCTAAAGCGAAGGGACTCAAATGTGTACTTCAAGTAAGAATCAAGGGAACGCGAGAACTAAATAGATCGCGCACCAATAATTCAGAAGCGAACATTACGGACGGGATATTGACGCCTATGACCAAGGAATGAGAGACGTATTAAAGAACGGTGATGAGTATATTTATGGGAGAAATCATGCATTTAGATAACCGCGTCATAGTCCAAGTATTGTACATAACTATATTAAGATAACTTCATGATGTCGCGTACAATTGTCGTACGCGGGTAGCCTCATCGGGGAAGGGGGGTCACATACTTTGGCATTCTATTCGGGTTTTATTCTCGTGTACCCTTCGTCAATGCCGGAGAAATTTAGAGTGAACGAATTCCTCAACCGGTTTCGTTTGACTTTCCCGTGGTCATCACGTCACTTCAAATACAGGTTGTGATACATGGCGAGTCTACTGTCTTTAATAATCTAAACATGTCGAATCGCCTTTTCTAGGATTTAGGCATATAAGTTAGTTTTATATTTTGCATATATTTTGCATATATTTTGCATATATGTTGCACATTTTTATTTTGTGGTAAGATTAATTCAAAGCCGCAAACGCCACTCATTTCCGTGGTCAATCTAATGTTATTGATATGGTGAAACTAAAGGCATGGCCACTGTATAGAGAGGGCATGATAAGGACATAACTAAAGCATAGCTGGGTTCGTAAAAAAGGTCTACTTAGCCGCATGATGTCCCGTTCTTCGCCAGTATTTATCAGCTCTGTATCTCGTTGTACGGATCAAAGTGACCTCCAGCAATGCGAACGACTAACCCAGAGGGCTCGTGGCCAATTGCTTTGCGCAAAGCATCAATTAGTTGCACGAGATTAAGCTGTGGGTTTTCTCGATGGAGACGCTGAAACACCCTAAGGTCTTCAACTTCTTGCGCAGTGAGCTGCGGTAGTGCTGATCGGGCAGGCATAATGCTGTCTTATGATTCTTCGATATGATTTATAGAGGGTCGCTCTGATGAGAGTTTAGTATGTCTGGTTTGACGCGTGATATTTGATGAGAGTGGTCAATGAGTTTGAGAGAAAGAATAGCAACGAATCTGTTTACTTTTATACATACAGACCGACAAACCATGCGTCGCAGTACTTGTAAAAAGGGGGCCGAAGGTTTGACGTATAAGGGTATTGTTCTGAAACAATATGTTGGTCTCGATTACATTAGAAAGAAACAGGCTTATTGTTTCAATAACAGGAACAACATAGTCTTCAGTGTTGGTTTCCCCTGAGATATAAATAGCTTTGTCTTATCCGTGGTCAGGTAGGTCTTATAAATTCTTTCAGGTCATTCAGACAGAGCCTACCATCTACACAAACAATAAAGAATCCATATGCCGCGATGTCTTCCTCGCTCAGCACCATCCTGCCAACTCGGCCAATATATACTCGGGAAACGCTATTAACCATAGAGGCCGAGCTTGAATTTGATAGTGATACTATCGCTCTCACCAATGGCACCGGCCACTCACTCTCGACTCGAAACCTTAACCGAGGCGGCCGTAATGGAGCTAGAGGCTTGAGCCACGGGGCCAGTAGGCTCGGTCATATTGTTGCTTTTCAAGGCGAGCGTGAGCTTCAACGTCTTGAAGAGCGAGGGGAAGCTGAACTGTTCTTCCCTGTATATAATACTATAAAACTGTTCAGAGGGCCTAGTCTATTTGTAGATAAGGCTCGAGAGGCTTTCCAGAAAACACTCGAGGAGTTCGAGGCATCCCCTGAAGCTACTGCCATAGCTAATCTGGTCAAAAGTGAGCTTCGAGGTCGAAATATTAGCAAGATAATAGCCTTCGGCCTGGGGTGCATCGGCTTGGCCCGCCCATTTCTCCCGCATTCCTCGCTATACGAGCACGCCGCTGTTAACGTTCTCGCAAAGGCAATAAGAGAGGTGAGTTGTTCATCGAGCGTCACATTCGCGGTGCAGGAGCCGTGTTACACTGACGTTTGTATAGAGGTGTTAGAGGAGTTTGGCTTCGTCGTTATCGAGGGGTATGGCGCGAAGGGTTTCACGCTTATTGACGATAACACGGTGGTCGTCACACACCACCCCGATTTTCCATTTCGTCAAATCATCGCAGATATGGGGTCACCAGTCTTAATCTGTATGGCTTCACAGGTATCGGCTAACAGGGACGTAAGGCAAGGGCGGCTAGATCTCCGGACTGATATAGATTCAGTAAGGTCACATAGAATGCTGCAAGAGTACCACGCTGTAGACCTCAAAGTCCCCCGGCAAATGGCGTTTTGGGATAATACTTGGTTTGTGAGAAATGAGATGATGCCGCTCTCTGGGTCAAGCAGCTGAACGGCTACTCGTGAGCTCTGACTCGTACAGTGGTGGAGGAAATACGGGAATGATCAGGAGGGCCTTGCTCATAGAGTTACGTATCAACAAATGTTTGGTTTGCTATAGTTTTTCGTCCATCGTATCATACGTAGACCGTGCCCTGGGTTCTCAGTATGTGAAATATCGTCGTAAAATAGTAAAAGCTCTAATGCCAAGTATGCAACCTTAGTGCCTTGACCTATTGCGCCAAAGTGGCAGAGATTTACATCCGCCGGGCTTTGGGTAACACTGTTGATGGCTTATTCCCGTTCTATAACCTCTGAAGTATACACGCCTCTTATGCCAAATGACGGCTAACTATATTTACAGTCAAGATCTACATAATTTCACTGTTACACAAGCGTCTTTCTCAACTCCTTTGGTGATGATCTATATAGGCATACAGGCTATACACATTGTTGGCGGCAATCTAAATATCGTTGTTGCATTCAGACCGTTCTTCCGACCAGTTCTCAGCCTTATAGCTATCTGCTCCGGTATATCGTAGGTAGTACGACAACACCTCTTGCCTTGTCAGCTAATATAACCGCTCATGGAGGCGTAATGCTAAAGAGCTATATATAACATAGAAACCTATGCTGGAACCCACGATCGGGATAACAAATCACGAAACGACCTAATGTAGCACCCAAGTCTTACTCGGTCGTGAGTCTCGTGATGCTGACTAAGTTGTTAACGAGACAATAAAGTAACCCTACTCTACAATAGCTTTGGGCGCTTCTAGGCCCCACCAAAAGATGACAATCTATGTATGCATAGACAGGGGCAAGGAATGAGGAGTGCCTATTATGGGATGGGATGTAGGTATGTGATTGCACTTAACCACTCATGTTGCGTGTAATTGTGAGCAAAGACCCTTGGAATCGGCAAGTCAAGCCCAAACCATCACCTAGGCATGTATTATACGATTGGAACGACTTGCATACCTACATGCATCAGATGCAATGTTACCACGGACTTTAGTTCCTCATTCGTATACTAAGACCCTGATAGGTTGCTTCAGCTAAGGACTCTAAGAGACGCATGGATATTCGACGGAGGAGGCGATGATGCTGATAAAGATGGAAACGAGTATAAATTCCTCACCCCTCGCTGGGCTGGTTAGTTCGGAGACGTTAGGTAGACTGGCAGATGCGGGTTAAGTCAGTCAGTTAATTTAGACCAACTGCAAGCCTTGTCAACACTTTTCCCTCTTCTCCTCCTTGCCGTTGTGTGTAAATTCTGGAATATATCTACGGGCACGGCATCTCATCGTCATTGATCACACGCCAAAGATGGCTCGTCTATCGCACCGCCTCCTGCTCTCCTTCCTGGCGCAGTCAGGCCTGGTGCGCGATGCAACGGCGATGTTCTACTACCCGAACGCGCAGGTCTCGCAGATAGAGCATATCATCGTAGATAACTGGGGCGCCTATGCTTCGAATTTCTCGTCAGCTATCACGCCTTGTGATCGGTATGTCACGCAAATTGGCGATGCGGCCGTGAAGTCGGGACGCACGACGTCTGCCCAGTGGCTGCGTGTCTTGTTCCATGACTTTATCACGGCTCACGTGGAAGAGGGCTTAGGCGGGATCGATGCCAGCATCGGCTTCGAGACGTACCGTGAGGAGAATAAGGGGAGCGCCTTCAATGACAGCTTCACGTTCTGGCGGCCGTTTGTGAACGAGTTCGTGCCTAGTAAGTCCTGGTTCTGACTATAGTAGTCGCTCGGAGAGATTATCATGCCAATATGTAACGTAATTACAACAGTGGCGGACCTCCTCGCCCTGGGAACCGTCATGTCTGTCGGCCTCTGTGGTAATGGGACGATCCCCTTCCGACCCGGACGTGTCGATGCCTCGAGCGATGACCCTAACACAGGTGTACCGGAGCCAGGTTAGTCGCTGGAGTCTTTTATTGCCCCCTTAGGCAGGTTTTAGGCCTCATTGCTCCTGCCTGCTCCCGAAACACGAGCTGAACTCTTACTCTATTCGGCAATTATTGACTGCAGCGATTGTAATAGGGACAAGTCTTGAGGAGACTCTCAAGCAATTTGATTTGAGTGGTTTCAACCAGGAGGATGCTATTGCGTTGACAGCTTGCGGTCACACACTTGGGTAACATGACCATTTCTCAACTTGAATTACCCTCCGCACCACGGGCGACGAAAGTGCCTCAGGAGAACAAGGCTAAAAACTTGGATCACAGGTCCGTTCATCACGGCGGGTTTCCCGAGGTCTCCGACAACTCGACACTGTCTGAGAACAACACCAATGGCGGCATCAACTTCGATTCGACCCGTGGCATATTCGACACTTTAGTAGTCGAAGAGTACCTCGAGGGCACCGGCCAGCGGGGTGGTCCCCTCGTGACGAGCTTCAACGAGACGAGCCGCTCAGACCTGCGCCTCTTCGAGAGTGACGGTAACGCCACAATGAAAGCGCTTTACGCACAAGGGGAAGGTTTCATAGACACCTGCGTAGACCTACTGACCCGCGCCATCAACACGGTGCCCGCGGGCGTCGATCTTCAGGATGCCGTAGAACCTATGGCTATTAAGCCCGTCAACGTCACCTGGGATATCGCCGAGGGCGGCGGGCTGGAGCTATCGGGGAGAATTAGGGTATGTGCATGGGATATACTTTTGATGATACTCATGCCGCATAGTTAATTTGACATAATGGACGTTGGCTAAACTTACCATTCCAGATCCTCGAGGAAACGACCCAGAACAGGACCGTCACCCTCACCTTCTCAAACGGGTATGACGAGACTCTGACCCTTGAGGAAGAAATCGGTACCTCAGTGTTCGGCGAGACGCAATTCGCGCCGTTCGCTATCTCACACGCCAAGATCAACAGATCTACCTCATTCACGGTGGACGCGGGCTCTCTAGCCGCAAACAATGAATTCGCGATCCAAGACTCCTATATCATTGCCCCGAGCCTGTCGAGCGTCGTCGACGGGACCTCGGTCAAAGTCACAGTTGCCGTGCGCGAGGGCGCGGAAGATGAAGGTTTAATAATCCAAGCCAAGGTCCCGACGGCGCAGCCGTTGACGCTAGGTCCGAAGATAGTCTCGGCCCAGATCGCGCTGAAAAAGGCGGCGACGACGAAGGGACCGGCCGGTTTTGCGCTCTGGGAGGGTAGCGTTGGTATCGACCGGCCCACCGGCGCCGTCAGTGTGCGGCTTGTGCGAGATGGCGAGACGCTGGATACCCTTCTGCTCGATGGTGGCATTGCTGGGTGGTGAAGCACGATGGGATAAGGATGCTCGCTATAGTTTTCTACAGCTGCTCAACAGAGCGGACATGAGAAAAACCTAGGAGAAGTTAAAGCGGAGAAACAAAATCCGGTCTGTGTCCTTCAGAAGCCCAGGGTAGACATTTCATCAGACGAAGCAATCTCTACCGATACTCAGGCCTTAAAAGAAAAGAAGGGGGGGAATGGTCATGTAATAATTTCTCGCCGTGGATCCAATCGTCAAGACAGTATTAAAAGAATATTCTATGACGAGGTAGAATTCCATCTTCAATGAAAAGCTTATGGGACTTTGCTTGAGACTTCCTCGTCGAAGTATGGTAAGTATAATGCTATGACTGTCCTCACTCAACATTTGCAACTCAATAAAGGGAGAGAGACCGGCTTATCTAACAGTCGAGCTGGGGTCTTGTCGATCTAATACTGTGCCACGCGTTCGGCCGAAGCTTGTTGTATTTTCGTGTGACACCCCCTAGCTTGTGGTTCCCCTATACACCAGACTCAGGGCTTCCGCCGACTCCTGGGCATGTTGAAGAATCAGAATGTCATTATGAATACATAGACGAGGTATAGGGCCATTATTACGAATATTTAGTTCAGAGGTGGCGGTTATCGTAGCCCTCAATCTATAACCGGAAGTACTATGGGTGATCGCGGTAAAATCCATAAGCAGGCTTCCGTCTTTACGTGATGTGATAGGGCCACTCTTTACTTTGACACCATTGTTTGAATCGCTTAACAGTAGCTTGTGATGAAAGGGCTTTTGTCATGTCATCGGAGAGCGCAGGAAGATGGCGACCGTTCGCGCTGGGATAGTAAGAAGACTACTAACCCTAAGAAACAAGAATATTCAGATGTTAATCTCTAAGACTAAGACATAAGTAAATGCTCACATGGGTAAAACTTAGCGGAGGTCACGAGTCTTCAGAGGTCCAGTTGAGTGGTTTAAGAACTTTATTGAACGATGGCCCCCCCATATATTGCTAGCTTGATATAGCCCTGGCGAAATTTAACTCGAGCCCCTCCCCTTTCAGTGTTTTGCCCATTGCTGCCTGACCGTATCCATTTCTCTCATATTGTACAAGGATCTAAGTCTCATGAAAATCGTACCTCTCTACTCCAGGGTGAAGTCTGAGGAGGGTGAAAGCGTCGGCGAAAAAGGTATGTACAGTCGAAAGAATTGAAATATCATTGGAGCACCGCCCAACTTTTTGACTGAGATGTCGGAGTTATGCACTGTACTACACTGCGTTGCGCCGGTACCTTTACCCACGGTGGGCGTAGCGACGAACTCTCTCGCGATGTCTCCTCATTCTCATGTTTAGGTTGGCACTTTCACCTGGAGTGCACGAGGTTCCGGCTGCCATTGCCATCACGGCACTCCACTGGCCGGACGCGCAACGCTGGAAACTTGTGCCATCGATGCAGTTCCAGGTACCTTCATCGCTGCAATCACCAGTCTGCGCTCCTGTGGCCCCACCGCTTGGGGTTGGCACTGCGACGCTGGTAGTGGAGGAGGCAGCAGGTACGGAAGAAGAAGATGTGGGTACAGAAACAGGAGTCGAGGTTGCGGCGGCTGATGACGAAATTGCCGTGCTCAATGTTGTCGCAGTAGCTACGCCACCGGTAGTCACGAAAACTCCTCCTGTCGGTGTGCTAGAAGACAATGTTAGTTTGAACCTCAAGACGTGTATACAGAGAAGGAAATCACTTACACTTCAGCAGCTGTAGAGGTAGGGGCTGGGTCCTGAGAAGCAGACGAAGAAGCACCGGAGCCAGAGCCGGAGCCAGAGCCTGAATCACCACCTGAAGTGTCACCCTCAGGGGCATCCTCGCCGGTTGCACATAGAATCGCAGGCCCGGTGGCAGCGTCGGGGCTGGTCTCGACATCGGGGCCAGGCTCGGGGAAAACGGTGTCGACGCCTTCCTTGGTGCAATATTCACCACCTAGGTTGGCCTGGAACACCTGCGGGCGATCGGCGAAGGCAACAGCACGCTTCTCATTCGCGACGATAGCGCGCTTTGCGCCTCCGGACTTGATGTTGACGACAGCACAAGACATGTAAAACTCGCGATTGCCAGTTTTGTTGACCCAAGTCCAGGCGAAGACAACATCATCGCCTTCAGGGGCATCTTCAGGAATGGTAAAGCTGAAGGTACCACCACTGGATGTTGGGCAACCTCCAATGAAGGACTTGATGACGGTGAAGCTAGAGCCCTTGTCATAAGAGAGCGACAATTGGCAAGATCCGCCATTGTGGAACGCACCGCCCTCCACAGACATGGTGGCCGACTGGCCGGGGGAGTAAGTAGTCACAGCAGCTCCATCGGCGGTGCCCATGAGGTCGAGAGTGTTCTTGCACGGATACTGGGCAGCGGTGATGGGGGAAGTAATCGAGTAGTCGATGTTGGCCTCAGCGGTGTTGGGGTTACCCTTGTAGCTCAAAGGAGCGGGATCGTTCATGTTCATATGGGCCATGGCTGAACCGGCAGCCAGGATGGCCATCAATCCGATATTGAACTGCATATTGGAATCTTGCAGTGTTTCAAGGAGCGTAGTTAAGTCTGTCTCTGATGTTGTGAAGATGATGCCGACTAGCAGCAGCGCAAATGGCCAAGAATCGCAATGCCTTTCCAAGGGGAAAGAGACAAGGCCAAGTGTATGTGGCGTTGGTGACCAGGTGCGTACTTATAAATCAATGGAAAAGATTGCCTGTAACACTCAAAGGAAGGACGAGTGTACAAAGATGGTGGCACGGGTTGGCTTGTCCAGGGAGTCTTTATGTACACAATGATGCAAAAGTGTGTTGATTCTAATTTGAACAACGCAGTGTGTTGCCGTGGATCACGTTCGTACGAAGTGTCTGTGGAGAAGCAAACTAATAACAGCAGTGAAAGAGAGTGCGATACCACCAGGGAAAACGCTGCGTAAACGCGTTTGCGAAGAAGAGAAAAAAGGTAGAGGAGAAAAGAGGCAGAGGCAGACTGAAAGGACTGTTGGCCAGGTGAAGGTGGGAGTGAAGAGAAAGGTGAATGAGGGTGGACTGCCGGTGCTTTCTTTATACAATGGCTCTTGGGGTTGTGGTGTGGGCATGGGTGTGGATGTGGATGTGGATGTGGATGTGGATCGACATTCAATGGCCACACGAAGTAGCACACGCTACCTACTACCTACTAGTATCTACTGTACTCCGTACTTCCATACCCGTCCGCTTCTGAGATGCACACACTTACATCCCCTGGCGCTCACTTACTCAGTATGTACATGTATGTGGGCATCTTTACCGGAGGCTACTGTAGGAATTGTAAGACAAACCACGCTACCACAGCGAATCATATGAAGAGGGGCGTGCTGACGTGCGAATCGATCTACATGCCTACAGAAACTTTTACCGCCCTCTGACAACGTATGTAGTCGACGCATACACGCGATGCCAATACATCGTCGTCCGAACTAAGAAGCCCACAAAACACGCAATGCGTAGGCCTCCATAACTCGACCTGCTGTCCTGTCCGCCTTACGCTGGGTAGAAAGCAGGGGTTCCTCCCATGGTACCCTGAGACGCCAGAACACATTGTCGGGGCAAATCAACCAGAATAGAGTCTTCACTTGATGCCACTAGTGGTCGGCCTATATCCGAGGACTTGTTAAGAAACATGGGGGTAGGGCCGTGAGCAGGGCCAGAGGACGCACTTCAGCGCAAAGGGGGAGACAGGCTGCGCAACCGCCGTGGCTGTCGTTCCCCGCACCCCTGAGCCGCTCAGTATCGATCGCCACGCAAAATCCACGTCGCGCATGAAGGTCGAGGCAGATCATTGAGGCTTAGGATGAACGGGCGACGGTTCGCATCGGATGGGAGTCGAGAAGCGAGATTGATGTGTTTCTGCAAATAACAGAAACTACCAGACTGAATACTATACCTAGGGTATATACATACATATATACATACATACATACATACCTGCATACATATGTATATGGTAGGTAGTGTAGACGATGTGAGCGAGGATAACATCTCACGGGTAGACTGGGTAGGTAGGTACTTGAGTTAGGTGGACAAGAAAGTTGAGCATTGGCAAGAATCCCATCTCCTTGGGCGGGGCGGGGATGGCAAGAAACAGGGAGAGCCTATGGTTCAAGATTCGGAGAGAATATCGCACACACACAGTCGGTGGTGGGTGGCCTCCATCGTGACTACTGTACGCAGTAGGTAGGTGGGTAGGTAGGTAGTTGTAGGTAGGCAGAAAAAAAAAGGAGGTTGTTTGGGCTGAGGTGACGAACAGCCCACTCGGGCGACCAGGGCCCGCCTGGTACCTGCGTTGGTGAAACTGTAATCGGCTAGCGATTGGCTGTGGACAGCTGCTGGGGAAGGTGGGGCCGCTGTGAGGAAAGACGAAAGCGCCAGTGGCTTGCTTTCCGCGCTTCCTCTGCTGTACGTCTACACACTAGGTTAGGTACTGTTAGATAGATGCGTGTATGCATATGTAGTATGCAGGTGCTGTGTGGTGTAGGTAGGTAAGTACTGTTACGGCAGTGATCAGTGCCATGCCTACTCAGTACATGTCGTCTAGACATCATTTGATGCCGCACATGCGCAAAACAACCCTCTTAAAAGTACCCACCCAAGGTAGGTACCTTCGGGGAAATATTTGATGTACTGCATAAGCCCCGGCACTTACACTCCCTAGCACACTGCAAATTGAACTCTTGGATAGAGAGCATTGAGCAATTTACTCAGTATAAGAGTGCCCTTACCTACCTAGGTAGTATAACCGGATGCAGGGAGCGCGTCAAGTTAAATCGTGGCCAAGGCAGGAATAGGTGGGGTATCTTATGTAAGAAGGGCCGACATGATGTAGTGTGGATATATTGGAATAGGACCACTTGACGATATTCGCGACATTGCACTCTTCCCGCCTGTGTATATTCAACTCGCCAACATACCCGTTCCCGTCGGTATGTAATACAGTGGCACCAGTGAGTGGTGGTGTATATTGCGACGACTGTTGTCATGTTCCAATTCCGGACTTTGATATCGCAGCAAACGTATGGTAGGCCCAAGATAGATTATATCCGGGCGGCTGTAGTCTCTTACTTTATGTGGGCTACTATCTACATCCTGCACATATTTCACATGCGCATTTGTTCTGCTCACATTGGGCGGTAGTCCTACCTAACGTACACTAGGGACCTACTTAGGTAGGTGGTTAAGCTTTTTTCAAGAGGGGTTTTCTCTCCTTTTGGTCGGGTGTTAGCCAATGTTTCAACCTAAAATTTCCATTGGCTCTCGTGGCTGTCAGGGTCGAAGGGTCCAGGGATCTGACCAGGGGGGGTTTAAGGGGCAGAGGAGGGGCTTACCGAGGGGTTGTTTCAGAGTCCATGCCAAGCATCCACACACTTGCACTCTTACGTAGTACTGTAAGTAACTGACTGACTTAGGTAGAATTAGGTAATATTTTACGTACATCTACACGACGAATGATATTGTTTCCATCAGCGATGACTATATCAGTCAAAAAAAGGCCGAAATGGTGCTGCATTGGCAAGAACTCGATCTTTTTTCTATTCCTGTTAATTTCTCAGCCCTAGTTCTCAAGTCAGATCCGCGTATTATGTACTTGTTTGCATCGGCATAGATAGGACTTCATCAGGAGACTGGTATTGGCCATTCGAGCTTGAACAGCTCAGTAAGGATCTAGCTGGCAATACTGCATCATGGTGAGGCCTTGGAAGGTAATCTGGTACGTTCATTTCGGGGCAGAAGTTTAGTTCCGTTTATGGCAACCCATTGGGATCTGTGAAGACTTGAGGGTCTGTCTTCGGTTAAAGAGATATTCAGATGTGGTGACGGTATTAAGAGTCAACATCATACAGTCTTTACTACTTCAATCTACTGACCGAGCGATGCATTATACGAAGAAAGCAATCCGCTGACGGTGTCAGTATGGCAAGGCTCATTGATGATAACATATTCTTTCGACGTATTTGGCACCCTTTTCTCCCCCTCTTTCTTCTTTTTTCCCTGGTCTCTTTCCTTCTCCTATAAAAGAAAATATATAGATATAGATTTGTGAACGTTTAGACGGTTATACTTCATTTGCATATGAATCTTGATTCCAGATACCGTCAACGGAAACTTGATAACCACCGCATCAAATCAAGGAAGCAAGGCACGGTTCAAGTGCCTATGCCTTGCATTGGTTCCCGATGGGCATTTGCCAAGTTCGGATGCCTAGGTACCTGGGTAGAATTTCTGACACAGCTGAGTAGATTCATCAGTTAAAGTCGCTCAAGTAAAATCTCTTTCATGTTCTACCTCTTTCCTTCCCAGATGTGATTATTTCTTCGGCGGATTCCTTGGCCTAGACGGTCATGGAGGCCAATAGCGTTCACCAATTCAAACTTGGTGCGCATCCCAGCAGACCACATATTAGAAAAGGAGCAGTTCCAAGACTACCTTAGGTTGCGGTACTACCCGGTCTGTATAGGTAAAGTGATTAGGGATCGCAATAAGGTCGTGGGTAAACTTGGTTTTTGGAGCTAATTCGATCATCTGGCTCGCGTGTGATCTAAAGTAAGACCTTCTCAAGCATGTGACCATCTTTTCAGGTCCATACTAACTGGTCATCTAGTCGCCGTCGCTATGTAGCCCTTCAAAGCTGTATACTCTTGCAGCGTCAACGGGCGGGACAAGAGGGGGGGCCGAAGAAGCATCCCGGCTGGAAGGCCGTTAAGGAGCCGGAAGGACGACATCGCCGTCTCGTTCACCCTCCACCATGGGAGAGCTTGCTCACCTTCCTCCATCGAAACCCGGTGACGAGGCTTCCTCCACAGGTCCTCGCCCTCATGTTTCGACGCCTTTTCATAACTCTAGATCTTCTACTTAGTGAATGCTCAATCATATAGACAAGTACTTGATCTCCCGCTTTAATTTACGACCGTCGCACTCCTAATTTGCACACAATCACTAATAATAGATACTAAATACTACTAGTCCTTAGATATCACCGCCCACAATATCATCTTTGACATTGAAGATGACTGTATTCTTCAACTTCGAAAAGTAGGCGCCGAGTGATCTATCGCCGCGAAAGTATTATGCGATAGGACGATATACGTGTCGCACGAGCTAGGCATGCTTAAAGAGGTGGGCGCTGGTTCTCTGTGATTTTGATTCAGTCGTCTTGGGGATGAGGAACACCGAGAGGCCGTCCAACCAAACATCCGCCGGGCACTTGAAGGTGTCCTGGAAGCATCCTGGACTTAAAAAATAGACAAACAGAATGCCGGTTTCACGGAAAGGAAATCGACCTAGTGTTAGTGAGGGAACCGTGTTTTCTAAAAGCCTACGTGTGCCCTCAGGTCTGGGATGTTTTCGAACGTGGTCATTTATTCACTCGCCAAGATCTTGAACTCGACACCTATCAAAGCCGGGTGCATCTCGCAGAGATAGTAGCGCTCCTATGCCAGACCTCTCAACAACTCTTTGATCAAAGAAGCCTAAGCGTCAAGTTTTTCTCCGTTGAAGGTCAGTTCATGACTAACTTTTCGAGATACAATATAGTTGCTAATGTTCCGATGCCTGTCAGGGAAATTTTGTGGCGGGACGTCTTTACCACCTTCAATGTCACTAGAAGAATTCGAGATTCACCTCGAAGGACAAGATAAGGCTAAGCTCTTCCACATGATACGAATGATGCTACAATGGGATCCTCTTCTCCATGGTTCCGCCAGAGAGCTGACCGATCACGAGTGGTTGCGAGATCAGTTCAGTTGTAAAGCATTATGGGCCGGTTCAAATCAAAGAGCACGATCAGGAGACGCACAATATTCTAGGAACTGCTACAAGGAGACAAATGCACCGTAGTGTTTTGATTTAGCCCGAGAATTCGCATTTCTCAGGTTGAGTACAATTATCTCAGAGATAAGTTAAGCTGTAGCTTCAGATGGGCATCACCAAACGTCAGATCGAACACCATACAAACATACCTCCTCAGGAAAGAAAGGCGGCGCTAGGGATTCATGGCTACTTCCTTCAAGCGCCTGGTTTCTCGAGATTACCTCACCTATCAAGCATCTCCATACGCTGACAACAGCCCGTCAGCTGAGCCCTAATCTAATGACCGCATCTGGTATCGCTACCCAAGTACTTTTCATCCTCATATTAACCCATGCTGGGTTTTCTTCTCATTCAGCTCATTATGCTTCCCTGCTTCTGCTGAGACTCTTTTTTCTTTTCCTCCCGATAGGTGATCATGCAACACTAGTGATGGTAACAGTATACGCCTATGCTGGAGGTTCAATATTAGCTCGAATGCATGCGATTCGGGCAGGATGTTGTTGCTAGTGCTATCACAACTGGTATAACTTCTGTATAAACATGCTATGTTAAGGGATAGCAGGAAAATAGCTATGCCTTAACTGGCACACAACCAGCGACAATTGACCTGGGAGTGAAATCCGTGGAAAATGAGGGGAAGTATTAGGCTAACAATGCAGACTCCGGAGAGGTTTGCAAACCGGCGAGCCTCTTGGAAATAATTAGGTAGATAGTAAAACATATCTGTTCAATGTCACCACTTCTTGTTACGGTGATTGAGAAGTTACATTGTTGGTTAGGGATGATTCTTATGTATTATTTGTATAGCTAGGTGCCTCCTAGATATGGGCAACCTTCAAGTCGAACTAATCGGGCCAAACTGGAAAGGGAGCTTCATGACAGTAGCCACGACGTCAGCTAGCCCTGATTGTAATCCTTGATTTTAGCTTGCACTACAAATGCATAAAATAACGACGAACAGGGCCTTCATTGTCTCGCAATCTCAACTTGGGACCTAAGATACAATTGCCCTACTTCGTCGGCAGATTTATCCCCGTTGCTTCTTACATACTTCTCAAGGCTTTCGCTTATCCTGTGTCTCAAAGCTGAGGTCAATGGATACGACACGTATCTCCTTCACTGAGGCAAAGAGATCACCCAAGCCACGATCAGACAGATTCTTTTGTCTGCAACTTTTTGATCGTCCCTCCTGAAGCTCCACAATGCTTCCTAGGCCGCTTCGGTCCTCTCTCAATACTCCAATTGCCGTATCTTCCTGACCAGTTTCTGTGTCGGTGATGAGACGGCAGGAAGCGTTAGAACGATATCCTACGAGCCAAGACTACCGAGGCGATATAAGATATCAATAAGCTGCAAACTTCTTCGAGATCCAGTTGGTCCTTGCGCCAATATTTCTCTCACCGACGAGTTTGAACTGGATCATAGACAGCCGGCCATTCATGGACGCGTAGTCTGCATGGTACTAAAATCACCGCATTAAGCGGTGGTGTGGTGCCTGGCCCGCAAGGGATGCCGTTATGGTAATGCTGGATTGAGTTAAAATGCAGATGGGCGCTGAAAGCGCGGCGCTGGAATCCTTTGCTGGCACTTATAGCTACCGCATTCATTTTGCTTCGTCGGGTCCTTCAGCCGTCCGGGTTTGAGGTCCGGTAGGGACCGCATGGGCACCGGGTCCGTGGTGCTGACTGTTGTGATTCTGATAGTTCTTATTATAGCCGCTACTTCCGTTGCGCTGGGGTGGCGTCGCATATTGGTGCATCTGTTGAGGGCTGCTACCGTACTGCGAGCTGCTGCCGTTGTACGGACGCATATTATTATTGACTTGTGTTTCGTGTTAGCCTCCGGTCCTTGCGTATTTCGTGTTTCATGATAGACATACTTTGACCTTGTGGCACATATGGCTGCTGGAATTGCATGCTCGGACTTTGTGTGTACATGACTTGGCCCTGTGACGAGCCTCCAGGTGCCATCATTGGCGCTGACGGGCGACCGGGGCTGGGATAGCCATTAGCCACCCCGGGCATAGGCTGTGGTGTATTCCCCGCGGGAATGAACGGCTGTCCACCTGCATAAATATGCATCTGAGGAGGAGCTACCATTCCAGGGGGCATGAACTGAGAATGCATCAATATCGGTTGATTCATAGCTCCGGTCTGCTGAGGGATGAACTGCGTATTGTTGGACAGGCTTCTATTAAAGCTATTCATCTGAGGCGCGCCTGGGCCCATGAATCCAGGCATCATGTGTTGGCCGTAGGGAATTTGAGGAGTGGAGTGCATAGTTGCTGGATAACCTCCCATTGGGGCCTGGGGAGCCATCCTAGGGGATGAGTACGACTGATTTGAGTTGGAGTGCATCATCCTATGATCGTCGCCACCATTGAAGGGTGTATGAGGGACTGGGTTATGTTGACTTCCATGCATCTGGACCGGGGGCACATGTGGTGAGTGTCGCGGCCCAACATTGTGGGCACCATGTTGCATATGAAGTGGTAACTGATGCTGGTGCGGTAAGTGTTGAGGAATTAGATGAGGGGGGTTCGGAGTTGGTTGACTGGCGAAGGGTTGACGCTCAAAATATTCGTCACAAGTGAGATGCATGGTTGAGTCCTCTTTCTCCTGATCCACAAGCAAACGCCAGGTAGGTGGCGTGTCATAGGAAGGTCTGAGGTTCCCATTTTCGCTCCAATTCTTGCCCTCAGGGGGTCGAATCGTTTTTGCAAAGCTCAAAATATTACATTTCTTAGGGTCAGGAGTCCTGCCCTTCTTTGTGATTACAAGCGGTACATTAACGTTAACCGCCGCGCTTGCCGCCGGAGCATTGGCGTGATTGATGGCGGACCGTGGGCTGGAACTCGTGCTAGGGTGTCCGTTGGGGCTAAAACTCGGTGCAAAAGCGTTTGGCCGGAATTCGTGACTGTTCGGATTCAACTTGGCGCTGAGATGATTAGACACGCCACCCATACGATGCGGGAAGGGCGAATTCATAGCATTGGCAGGTCCTGTAGGAGGTATACGCATTTCTTGAGCTTGGGATTTCTGTTGTTCTCGAATACGATGAGTGAGGCCTTGTCTGCCTTGTTGCCCGACATGCTGAGGCCCTGAGCGATTGTTGGGAAACGATGGGTAGTTAGGAGGTACACGCCCAGCTTGGCTGCGCATTGGGCCCGATGGGCCAGTTGCAGACGAAGTATTAGCAGGGCGAGATATTCTGTTCTCAGCAGCTGCCGCTGGGGTTGCGTTTGATGGGGGTTCCGCCGAGGCACCTACAGTCTCCTTTTTCCCTTTCTCTTTTGCCTCGTTAAGTCTACGCCGGGCAACCTCCTGCATATCTCTGTTGGCTTTCTCCTGAATCTCTCGTTGTTTTTCAGGGTCCTTGGCAATGATGCTAATCAAGTCAAGCGGAACAGGTGTCGGAAGCTTAAAACTGTCTGCAAATTTCTTGAGCTCAATCAGCTTGACCTCTTTGTCTGCTTTCGCCTTAGTGTGCCGCGCCTTGTCAGCATTCATGCGTTGTTGTTGTGCGAAGTTCTTGAACTCCTTCAGCACATCATGCTCAACAGTGGCGGTTGCATTTGGCACGGAGCTTTGTGCATCCTTCTGAGGCGATATGGTCCGACTGGATGGCTTCAAGGGGGCAGAAGTCTGAGTTGTTGGCTTGGCCTCTCCGGATTTTTGTGGGTTCTCTACTTTGGTCTCTGCTTTAGGCTCTGACGTTTGAACGGGCAAGGCTATTGGTGTAGCCTCTACTTGAGATGGCGCCTGGGCCTTCTTGTCCTCTTGCTTAGATGTTGATTGCGGTTTCTGAGTCCGCAATTGCGACGATATTATGGCAGGGTCAACAGGGACACCTTTCACTGTTGAAACGGCCGTAGGGGCCCGCCGAGCAGGAGGTGTGTATTTAGTCTCGCGATTACCGAGAGGAGGAAAATCCTGTCGGCGCACACCACTGTACCTATAAACGAGTTAGCTGGTTGGCTACGACTGCCTTGCGGAAGCAAGACTCACTTTTCTTCCTCGTCATCTCCAGCGTCATCGCCACCAACAAAATTCATCTGCCGCTCCTCAGCATGGTGAGCGGTAGTTGTGGCACTACCTTCGATTTCCTTGGCCGCCTTATCCGCCTTGGCTAACCTCTCTTTATACTGAGGATGGCTCTTATCGATCTGAGTAGTATAAAAGTTTTCATCATAGGTTGTCGTGATGCCGAACTGTCGCTCGTTGGCAGCGAATTGATCCCATGCTCGGCCACTCGTCGATTTCTCAAGTGTCATATCTATTCCTTCAGAGCCGCTGGGTGCCACCCAGGGTTGGAGGACCCGTTCACGATTGCCACGAGACGAGGAGATAGCGGCATCTGTACGAAAGTTCGTGGATGTGCCTAGTTAATAGCATGTTAGCCCACCTCGTCCACAGCAGCTTGAAGTCTGACTGACCATTAGATTTGTTGGCACCTTTGCCACCGCTGCCTCCTGACCGGTTATCCGGCATATCTCTCTTTTGATATGACATCCTGGGCAATTCCTTACTGGTGCTTCCGTTCGCGCTATTGGCTGGATTCTTCTTATGCTGTACCATTCTCAGGCGACAGATAGAAGGGCCTGGGTTGGTCAGGCGGCCTTCAAGCTGAGTAGTGGCTTTGAGGGTATCTCCAGCCCTTTCACCCTGGTCAGAATGACGGGTGAGCTATAATGGGTTTCCAAAGAGACAGATATCGTGATTTCTCATGTGTATAGGATGCAATTGATATGCCTAAATGCAACGGGCAGATAAAGATATATGGATGTTGGCAGGATATGCGTTGGAGATGATGGATTGAGGCCACAGAGGCAATCTGAGTTCGTAAATCGCAACGTCCGAGGAAAGGAGAAGTGGCTTTAGTACCCTGAAGTCCTGAGCCAACTTACTCGCGGTAGATCCGGCTACGCTAGCTTGTCATATGAGGACAAGCCGTGTAGATTAGCTCGGAGCGAATGATGGTGAAGGTCGCAGGCACAGAGTAATCGGCGGCTAGGGATACGATTACTTCCTTGGATGTTCGAACTATCCGACAGCTGTCTGGACGTAGACGGGGGTCGACTGTCAGCGCACGAAGATGGAAAGACGGTGAGAGCGAGATAGCAACGTGATTGAATGAGCGGTAGAAGGAGACAAGAAAAAAAAAGACACAAGAGCTTCGCTGGTACAAGATGGAGGGAGGTGGTCAAGGGCACAAAGATGTATATACGAATCAGAACTGGATAAGAGCTGAAGTTGTGCTTTGTTGACAAGACCAAGTAACTCCAACAGCAGTTGCTGCAGATCCGAAGTTGCCAGAAGGAAAAAGGTGGTCAAAGTCGCTTTCTGGTCTTGGTGTACCTCTGCGGTTGCTGCCGCTACCACTGTTGCTCACACGGACACATTCTGACACTTCTTGTCGAGGAAAAAAAAGGGCGGTGCGGGCCAGCTGTTGGCTAAGGTGCGATACCCATGCTACATTACCTAAAATACATGGCCGATGGTAAGGTAGGGGGAAACCAAAGGAAACTATGTCTCACCTCGGAGGGCTGGCTGGCTGTGCTGGACTGGGACTGGGACTGGGACTGCGCAGGCGCTGGACTCCGGTTCTCTGCTGCTGCCGCTGCTGCTTCTGTGCCAAGGGCTGGTGCTGTCCCTTCAATGCTCGCCCGCTGACATGACCCTGCGTGATGGTGTACGGGAGAGCCTCGCGAGGGACAACTGGGCGTTGAGGAAGCGAGAGCTGCTGCGACGGGGGGTGGTCGTGGGCTGGGCTGTAATGTACAGTGCAGTGGGCGAAGGGGAAGGAGGAGCGTTAACAAAAAAGACTGGGGATGGAGTCTGGGATGGGAATTGGCGAAGCTCAGGGAGGGTCCGGCGGTACGTGCGAACGACCTTGGAAGCAAGCAGCGAGGAACGTTCTGGCGTCTGGCCCTCTCCCTGTCTGGCATCTGCCAGCGTTAGGGAAAGTGGGCTGGAAATGGTCCGTGCATCCGCCACCTGGGCACTCTTAGGCCTGCCCCGGGTAGTTGTAGCCTGTATTCACCACTATTTGCGGGTAGGCGAATTAGGTACCTAGTAGGTTACTCGAGAAGCTTAGAGGTAGGTAGCTAACTACCTAGAGCTGGCTGGGAAGCCCACTGGCTGCAGGCGTCGAGATTGTCGTTAAAGAGGTACCTACCCATGTACTTCTCTATTAGTGCTCATAGGTGAGGTACTTCTCTAGGCGACAACTACTACATCAGTAAATTCCCATTTGAAGTGAGCTCTGCTAGGTAGAGCTATTGTAGGTTTAGGCTAGGTAACCTTAGGCAAGCTGGTTAGGTAACGTGCTGTGTCGCTAAGGTGGCTCAGCCGATTACCTTCACTGTGCCATGTCTCATTATTTCATGGTGCTTGCCTCGATTTAGCTATTCTTCTACGCAGAGAAGAAGGCTGTAGAGCCCGCTACTACATACAACATGGGTTACCCCCAAGTAGGTATTTCCGGGTATCTAGAAATCCCCAATCAACAGGTTTGCAGCATTGAGTAGGGAAGCACAGTAAATTGCCTCCGGTTGGCTACTGTTTGAAGGGACAAACGACGGGCCTCGTGACGAACCAACAAGGGTCATGTTGTACCGGACTGACAGCAAAAATACCTATAATATACTAGATTGCACAGGTAGACGAGCTGTGCTCTTATCTCGAGGATCATTCTCGTTGGTTACAATTCGATAGATATCTTCCCGGCCTGGTGGGGCATCAAAGAAGGTATTTGGACAACTCCCACGGCATACAGAGTGGTACGCGTAACAAAGATACTTGAGGAATCGAACTAGATACGTAGGTAATCGGACGTGCAGCTGTGCATATTTGAGCTTTAAGAATGTGCCTATAGGTAATTTGACGCCGGAGATGGGGATGGACGCTGAAAAGGTTTGCTTGTTTGTTAATAGAGAAATGAAGCCTTCCGCGGTTTGCCCCAAGGAGAACATAGCCACCAGATTTAGTTACAGCTACCCAGTTTAAGCTCAGGTTGATCAATGGGATCAAACACCTAGATTACACACTTAGTCTCGAGTAAGCCCGCAACTCGACTGGCACGCAGGTAGGTGAACAACCAACCGGCACTCTTTGGCTTTATACTGTTGTACATCTGTCATGAGTGTCAGCTACTCCACGCATCGCGAGACTACCTACTGTACTTGGTTCGATGGAGATCTCCTCTACGATCCAATCTAGTTACACCAGACGTAAATGGTATAGCCTTTACTTCGAAGAGTAGTCATTTGTTCACGCGCTACCATCAGAGAACACACGATCCACGTCAGATGTACGACGTCCGCAACACTGTTCGTGCAACGCAGATGGACACGCTCAGACCGAGAAGCCGCCGCCAACTCTCGCTGAATAAGACCCTCCACCCCGATTTTGTCGGTTGTTACCACTAGCATTCCGTTCGGTTACTATTCGAGTCGGTGCGGATGATGGCGCCGCTTACTGGGTTCTCGGTCTGCCCTGCTTCACGGTTTACTTTTAGAATGTCGACGATGGGGCGGTGCTCAGACAAAACGAGGCTCTCTCGTGCATTTGCATAGCCGCTCGCTGCATAGGCACCCTTCCATTCAGGCACCTTTGGCCTATTATGACACAAGTGAATGCCAAGGTTTATCGGGCTACCAGTTATGAAAGCTTCTTTTCGTCCCTTGACCGAAATGCGGCGGCCACAAGTCTCACAGACTGTATCCAGGTATTGCGGTTAGCAAGGTATGTATATGGTGTGTCTATGTAGCCCCGACAACGTGCAAGGCCGGGAGATAGAAGCTTCATTATCGAAAGACGGCCTTAAGGTTTCTATCTGTACCTTAATCATTCAAACCCCGACTGCTTTTTGAACAAGTAGTTTGATGTTTCTCATTCCTATCATTATTAATATTGTTATTGTCATAATCTCATCAATCTTTCCTACACATCTACCATGCAGGCCAAATGTTCCCGCCGATGCTCAAGCCCAACAGGACCTACCTGGGTAGCTACTTTCAGCCCTTCGCTCTCTTGCCCACAACTTTGTTTGACGCGGAGCTGATTTGATAGTAGGTTCTGGATAGCGGGTTTTAGCAGCCCTTGTGGAACGCCAGGTACCTACAGGCTTCGGACGTTTTTGGTTGAAAGCTGGTTTTGCCGAAGCAAAGCACCAGGTGTGCCTGGTGCACTTGCAATCTCCAGGCAACGAAAATTCTAGATAGGTAATTCGAAAAAAAAAAAAAAAAAAAAGTATAGGCCGCTTAAGTAATGATAAGAAAAGCATTAAGAAAGTAGGTAGGTTACTTCCCGGACTATGATTGCGCTGTCTTGGGTAGTACTGCTTTTTGTTTCTTCTTTTCTGCTTTTTGTTTCTTCTTTTCTGCTTTTTGTTTCTTCTTTTCTGCTTTTTGTTTCTTCTTTTCTGCTTTTTGTTTCTTCTTTTCTGCTTTTTGTTTCTTCTTTTCTGCTTCTTTCATCTTCACCTCAATGTTCCCGGCATGGGTAAGGGCCGTTCCAACACCAACAGGACGCGAGGAACGTATATGCTCTCCATTATCATGAGGGGGCCAGAGGTAGGCTTTCTCAACAGATCTGTCAAACGTAAGGTGCGCCCATACGAACTTGGCGCCAGATAATTACCTGTCCTATACCTATTTACTGACTTCAGGCCTTTACTAATTAAATGCCTGCTACGAAAGTACGATAGGCATTTAGATACAGTAAGGTCATCTCGTAAACGGGGACACAAACTTCTGCGCCTCGCTCCGATAATGTTACATCTAGCTTCGTTACATGGCGTCCGCCAAATTTGCAATGCCGCGTGCTTACCTACCACCTTGATCTATCTAGGTAGGCGGGTTTTCG
The DNA here is from genome assembly GCA_002288965.1 of Xylaria sp. MSU_SB201401. NCBI lineage: Eukaryota > Fungi > Ascomycota > Sordariomycetes > Xylariales > Xylariaceae > Xylaria > Xylaria sp. MSU_SB201401. The sequence goes on from NPFG01000021.1 coordinate 143,683, forward strand.
AGCCTTCAAACTGTGCATGTAACTCGGCTCATTATTGACGGGCTTAGCAGTACACCGGATCGATGATACCCAGGTATCATTACGGAGTATATGGATGAAAATAGACGGACTAGGTTGGCCGCGCCCTTCGATACTTTCGGCGCCGAGCTACTACCTATTTTCTCTGCGTCGAGAACAGCTATCAAGTGCTGGTTATCTGTTTTGCATGCAGCATGGGTGCCATTTTGAACCCTGTCTTGTAAAGAACCCCTCTGTCTACGGGCGCCAAAGAGATAATTTAGGTTGCGCCGGTAATTCTTCATGGAAGTGGGATCATCCGTATTTCGAACAACACCATCAATCATGACGCCGCATGTCCAGGCTTACATCATGGATCCCAGAATTAACAAATGTCATGACGGATGGCGCGTTGTTAGTAGAACGGGACGAATGTCTATTCATGTGACCAAACCCATAGTGTTCTTTGCGTCATTCATTCACTATGGCCACTTCACGCCTATCCGTTACCACGGCCGGAAGAGCATTAGTTCCAAAGGTTTCGTACGACGAGCTAGCTACGCCAAACCATCGGCTATCTTTGCCCGATTGCGCTCCCCGACCTTTCCTCTCTTTCTCGAATGCCTCAAGAGTCCAGACCCATCAACCTCTACTCTTTCTATTAGTGCCGCTGGTAAAGGCCCGACAGGTGATTCTCTGCGTCGCCCACCAAACCCAGGTTTATGTCCCCAGGTCTCTCATAGTACTCTCATAAGTGTGAAATTCAATTCCGGCTAAGTGTGTAGGAGCTTGTGTATGAGCTGCTCGTGGAGAAGGGATTCGGCATCTCGATACCTAACCTTGTCCTGCTAGCCACGGATCGCCAATCGCGCATTGACTTGCGAGGGAACGCCCCAGCTAAAAGATCGCGTAGCCATAATGTATGTAGGTAGCCTGTACTGTACGCTTTATGGTTTTTCTCGGGCCAATCGTGCCACAGGCCGACGTTTGGTGCTACCACTGTATTGGCTAGCTGTTGCACATAAAGTTGTCACCCGCTTGGCGTGCGTGAACATGTCTGGGTCAAAAGTGGACAAGTACGGTAGTTGGGCGGTAATGAGAGCGTGTAAATAGGAATACTTGTAAAATATTGCGTTTGCGCCAGCCAAAGCAGTTTGGGTGGCAGCGGCCGTTTTTAGATAAGAGGAAAACGTCGTACGTGGGTGGAAGGGGACGGTCAAAGCGGGATGATGGACGGCTGGGGAGGCCCAATGGTCTTTACATACGGCAAGAGGGCGAGGAGAAACAGCTGTGCCTGTGAAGCTTTCGTTTCCCTCCTCTACCTATGTCCACGTGAAGCTCGTATTGTCCCAGCAGCCACCAAGGCCAGTTCGATGCTTTACGAGATACGAATAGGTACTACCTGCCTTACATATATCTCCAGGGTCATCCATCTATCCTTTGCTGTGGGCTTACTTAGCCGTGCACCTCAGTACCGTCGCCGTTTAGAGTCTTAGACTAATCTAGAGAAGTTGTCAGCGACATTAGCGACCCTTGTCGTTCATGCCTCGGTGCGAAACGAGTAGGTATACTACTGCACCTCTACCGTGATGAGTCATTAGCTCTGCCGTCTTTTTGACGCTGGTAACAACATATCTGTAGCAAGCTAATATGGAAGACCGCCCACCTACCTAGGAGGTAGGTATGGAATAGGTGTAGAATCATCGACGCGGGGTTGACCGGGCTTCACGTGAACTGAGAATTGCAGCCGGGAATGGACAAGGACACATTGAATGGGTAAATTTGATAGGGGACGAGCTGCGGTCATCAGGTTAGTTGACGTAAGTGCCCTAAAATAACACACTACTGCAAGCTGTGAAACATTGTTTTAGTGGCTTCGGGAGGTTGGTTTCGGTCTCAGCAGGGACAAAGGGGACCAAACCACCCACTGTCTACTTATAATTAGTGCGCTATCCCCGCCCTCTCTGCCCGGGGAAGGGGCACCTAAATGAATGGGTATCCTCCATAAGTACCTAGGTAGGTCCTTACTTACAAGAGGAGGTCTAATGTACTTCCGCATTGAACAGCACATTGTCTGCATATGCATACCCAAGAAATCTGATGATAATTAGCATATCAAAGCATAAGAGACACATGGCCATGGCAAGTTAAAATTCACATATTTAAAGTGAATATCTAATGATCTACCCAACCCTATGTATGCAACAAACACTGACATCTACAATACCTACCTGAAAAGAAGATCTCCGCTACCTACCCACGTAAAAGACGTGCTAAGGTACTTACTCAGGCAAGGCAGGTACCTGTCTATCAGTGCGTGCTCTCCTCCTTGCTCCTGTCGCAGGCTGAGGCTTGTCTCTTCTAGGACTAGCGCCAACGCCCACACGGAATCAGGCTGTTCTGCTTTTCGACGTCGCGCGCTTCAGCATTGTCGCCGTTGTCCATCATCCAGGCTATTAGGGCTGTCATCTCCATTGCATGCGACATCTGTACTAGGTGTACAGATTCTTGTTCTGCTAATACGATTCTATTTCGTTTTCCGCCACGCCATTTTCTTCTCTATCACTATTATTTATCGCCGTAGACTTTACTGTCCTCTACAACGTCTTGATCCCTCCAATAGCGCAATCGATTCCATTGATATCCCGCGATTCGTCGAATACGAACCGGCTGTCGCCGGAATTTCTCGGTTTTAGGATATATATACATAGACCTAGAGACTAGTCGCCATCCCCGTCGTATGCGTAGCGAGGGGAAAGGGAGATTATAGCAAAAGCATATAGGTAGAAGAGAGAGGAGTGACTGTGAGAGCCGAAGCTTGGAATTCCAGTCGGTATGCAGGCGTCGAACCCTCCGTCGCAGCGCACGATGCAGCGACGGTCTCCCGGCCCGGATGGAGGTCCATCGAACGCCCCAGTGCGGTCTATGTCGCCAGCAAATATACAGCCGCGCTCATCGACGGCTTCAAGTAGATCAGGTGGCGGTCCCGGGGGGAGTTCAAGACGGAATGTGAGTCTATGCCGGAGTCACCCCGGAGCCACCCATTTCGTTGCGTTTGTTTGGTTTTGTCTGCTCTAGGAATCACTGCGTTTTTCCCAAAGAGCTAAATTTCCTTTCAGCTGAAGTGACCAAGCTTCGTTCTCCCGATTAATTATTATTACCGTCTCTGTCTTCCTTTCTACAGCAAATCTCTTACTGACCGCACCGTCCCCCCAGCAATCAAATGGCTCGAGCATGCCCCTCTCACAAATAGAAAAGAGTGTCACCCACCTCCTCGTTGCCACGAAACAGCTCCTGGAGACCCTCACGCAGTGGTCCCGGGGTGCCGCCACGGATACGCAAGTATCGGATGTCTACGTGCGATTAGGATACGAGTTCAACATGGCCTGTCGCGCTTTTACTGCCATAAACGTGGATACATCAGATCTCGGAAATGTGCCCGAGTCCTTACGCCACATCCTCGAAGCGACCTTAAGTCAAGAGGCAAGCACGGAAAGCTTGGAGAAGTACTTGCCTCGAATACGCGATATTATAATTAATTTGCTTCATGGGCTAAAGAGAAAGCAGCAGAAGCTCAGACAGAGGCAGTCTAAAGAGAAAGAAGGCGGTTTGCCCGAAGATAATGGCATGGCCTCCCGCACCATGAGTACTAGCACCGTTGGAAGCAATGGCACTGGTCTCACAACTCTCTTGAATGAAGGCATCGAGAATGGGTATGAAAATGCAGCACAGAGAGATAGCGGGAGCCGGGGATCCGGGGGTGCTGCAGCTCCGTATGGCGTCGAAACATCCCCCAGCCGAAGATATCAGCGCGACCAGTCTCAAACTTCAATGACATCCGATATGTCATCTCTTTCTAGTAATACGATGCAAAATATCCCCGTTTTGCCTCCATATCCTGGGGATGAAACGATTCCAGTAGGCCCATCGAAGGGCAAGTTCGATATCGATTCTTTTCCCCCGCCGCCTCCTCCGCCCAAGCCTGAGCAAAGCACAGCCCTCGCTGCCCTTCAAAGAGGGAAGGACCTTGAGAGAAGGGCATCTCGTAGGTATTCGGCATACCAGATCTCTAAACACTTGGGAGCACCAACAAATGGCGTGCCTATGCTTCCGTCACAAAATACCCCTGTGCCAAATCGTGGACGCGCAGAAGTTCGAGAGTCTATGCGAGCGGTACAAGTTCGAGAATCCATGCGCCATAATCGTAACGCATCCAATCAATCCAAAACTATTTTTGAAAGCTCGCCTGTCCAAGTACCTAGCGAGATATCCGAAGAAAGCTCCTTCGCCGAGTTGCCAGCTCCGAAGGAAAGCTCACCGACCCGGTCACTAGACGACAAGTACCGGCCAACTGCGACGATATCTAGCCCTCTGCAAGATGCATTTTCAGTCAACAGCCCGGAACCCTCCGCCGGAGACAAGCCGAAGGATGGCCTTTCAAGGGAGCCGAACCAGCGGCCAGAAACACCTAGCAATAAGGAGCAGAGAGACCACACTCTAGAACAGTCCCCGCCATTGGACAAAGAGTTAACTCTCTTCTTACAATACAAGTCGAAAGTGAAGAAATTTGTCTTACCAGAAGGTTATACTGGTTTGACGATTGGACGTCTCCAACTTGCTTTCATCGAGAAGTTCTCCTGGAACACTGCCCTGAATGGCGCGGATTTGCCCGAGATATACATTCAAGATCCGATCTCTGGTGTACGCCACGAACTTGAAGATCTCTCTGACATCAAGGACCGAACGGTGCTAGCCCTCAATATCGAACCTCTTGATGAGGTGAAAAAACACATCGACGAAGGCTTGGGTACGCTCAAGAAAACTATGGACGAAGTCCGGCAGAATGTTACCGATCAAGCGACCGCCTTGCAGCAAGTATCAGACAGACAACTAGAAACAGCCAAAGAGATGGCGCGCATGGCAGCAGCACCACCTATTGCAATTGATGGTCCTAGACCCAGCGGGATGGCTGGGGCTAAACTCAACCCCAGCCAAACTAGAGAATTACAAAGTCTGCGTCGTGATCTCGCCATTTTGCGCCAAACATACTCAAATTTCCAGACTGAAATCCAAAGCTCTATGTCTTCACTTCGGAACAAGGCCGCGAATGTGAAAGTCGCAGCTGTCAAGGCAGTTGTACCTAATGGCGAAGGCGATGCAGGGTATAGCTATGTTGTGAAAGGCAGAAAACAGCTCAATGCAGATTCTGATCGGCTCGTCAATAAAGTTGATGATCTCCAGGACCTCGTTGAGGATTTGCGGAAAGACGTCGTTAATCGCGGTGTCCGACCCTTGCCTCGCCAGCTTGAAGGCGTATCTAAGGATATCCAGGTTCTGACTAAGGAGCTCAAGAAGATGGAGGATTATATGAAACGCGAGAAGCCCGTCTGGACAAAGATTTGGGAGAAAGAGTTGGAAGAGGTCTGCCAGGGCCGAGACGAATTGAAGTTAATGGAAGACCTCATGATCGATCTGAAGGATGACCTCGAAAAAGCGACGGAGACTTTCACGTTGGTAGAACAAGCGACTAAGGAACAGATGAAGGAGAATACCCCTGCGGCGAGGCAATTCTCCCGCGGCTTACAGAATCTCGGGAACAGCGCTAACCAGTCAGCTGCAAAGGAAAATGTCTTAGGCGAAGTGCGGGCACTCCAACCTAATCACGAAGATCGACTCGAAGCCATCGAGCGGGCTGAGAAACTTCGGCAAAAGGAACTCGAGAGTCGAAAGGATAACCCAATGAAGAAAGAATTGGCCAACTTTGTCAAGGAAGAGAAACTAAAGAAGAGCGGTGGTTTCGAAGAGGTAGAGAGGGCAAGAAAGGCCAAAGATGACCGTATCAGGAAGGAAGTATGGGAACGCATGAACGGCATTGTACCAGAAAACCCAGTGGGAGAGGAAGCGAACAGTAATAATGATGCTCCTGCGGCAGTGGAGACCGAGGGAGAACAGGCCTAAGCATAAATGAAACGGCTAAGGGAACGACTGAAGGAAATCCATCTTCTATACCTGTATACCCCTTATATTTGTGTTTGTTTATCCCTTCTCTTACACATAGTTCCTCATGCCTGTACTTTGCCTCGTCATGTCTATATCATGTGTCATTATGGGTCCTATCATAGCCTCGGAGTGTTGGTTTAACATTGAAGTTTTCTCTCATTTTCGGTCGCGTCATCTGAACATATATACCTATCTCTTCTTGCACATATAAATCTCGATCAAAGTGTGGATTGGGGAAGCCTCAATAGTAGAGATGCTAGGGTCTGAAGACGACATCCTAACGGTTAACAATAGTATGCATAGCAGCGCAGACCCCGTGCTATCCTTTCAACTTAACTGAAATGCAGCGAGCTAAACATAGAAGGTTTTTATACCTCATAAAAGTTGCTTCTAAAACTACCTAAAACCCAATTCAACACATATTCGTAGATATATTGTTGCCTTGAATTAGCCACCAGCCCTGCGCAGTTTTGAGGCGAAAACAGCTCTATGACCATTGGCGATGCAACATATTTAGTATCTTGAAATGCCCACTGCTTACTTGCCGCGATATTACGGATCAAGACGAAGAGAGGCCGTAGGTATTTCTGTTTTTCTGACGTTGCTCGTTTTCAAGGGATAACCAGAAAATGTGTACTTTTGGCGCGTCTGGTTGCTTCAGTCATCTTGAGCAGGGATATCTACATATCACTAAACTCGAACACCAAAATCAGGCCAACGCATCGCTCAGTTTAGCTTCTTCTTCAATGAAGTACTTTTCAACCCCCGAGGATTTACCATTATCTTTCCCGCCTTAGATTCCGAAGAACGCCAGATCCATGGTCGCGTGGACGGGGACAGTGTGGCCGACCCCGGCAGCGCTATACCCGACTAGTTGCGCAGTCGTGGCGGTCCCTTCTCCATAGATGGTCATCGTGTACCCGGACTGGGGCGAGTTGGCGGTGTCCTTGGACGTAGTCAGTCCAAAGACGTTGGACCACTGCTTCATGGTCTCGGCGTCTGCATTTTCGACGTCAGTAATGAACATATTTTGTCAGATCAAGATACTGAGACTCACAGTTAGGGTAGCGAAGAGTGCTGTCTGAAGTACCGTGCCAGCTGGAGTTACCGCCCTTCGTTAGTGTATGTCCACTTGCGTATTCATGCGCGAACTTCCACTGCTCTAATCGCTGAGGAAACTCACATCTGCATTCGAGGACGAGTGCCGTTGTAGCCAGGGTAGTACGACCGGACCATGTCTCCCCATTGCGCTGCCGTCTTGGTTAGCTGGCCGTTGGCGCACTGGTTGTTCCATCCCGGAGGGTCTTGGGTCGCAGTCGATCCCGCGACGTAAAAGCAGCCGTCCGGCACACCGGAGTAAACTGAGCCGGCCTTGAAGACATCCGGGTAGGCTCCCACGAGCACGTTGGTCATCATAGCGCCGGAGCTGGTGCCGGTTACAAAGACACGGTTGACATCTCCACCGCTAATTCCCGGTGTTAGTTTCTACCTCTAATTGTACCGACTCGATTCTTTTTGTAAACGCACTAGTTCTTGACAGCGTATGTGACCATGTTTGCGATGGTCTGGCTATCACCTCCGCCATTGTGTGTAAGAGCTAAAGGAATCTCGTCAGTGAGTGACTAGGCAAGCTGAATAGCATTTCTTAGGGGAGGTATGCTATGATAGTAGATATCAGAGGGTAGCAAACGTACACGCAGTTGAAGCCACATCGAAGCAACCACCTCCAGATTTCGAATTAGGGAAGATGACGATGAAGCCACGCTGGCCGGCGAGCGGCATAAGACCAGATTCAGAGGAGTACTGTTGTGCAGATCCCTGGCAGTGGTGCACGGCCACGATAATCGGGGCAGGCGTCTTGAGCCCGGAAGGCACGTACACGTACATGCCTAGATTCGTGGGAGTGCCCTGGAAACCGGTGACTCTGGTGATCGATTGGCCACTGCCAATCGCCACGAGGCCGGCTAGGATAGAAAGGGTAGACAGAATCTGCATGTTGTCTTGTCGAGTTTATCACGGAATCTCGGTGTGCGGTTACTTCTCCCTGTCCAGCATATTCAAAGGCATCACAGGCGAGTAAATATTTATACGTATCAAAACACCGGTCATATAACATCCCCCGTCTAATAATAAGGCCCAGTAAATGTAGCCAAGCTTCTACTGCCGCGTGACGGGTTTTCGTTTTAGCCGTTGTGTACCTGCGGCTAATGTGTTGGGACGCACGTCGAGCTACTGCGGCTGAGAGAAGATCAATTTGGGGCGTCGACGACTCCGCGTCGAGTTCGACCCAGATTAATCAAAGCGATTTGGGCTCGAGCGAGCCATCGGAGCCTTAGTGGCCGAGTTGACATCTGTTGACAGGAGGGTACAGAGAAGGACTGAGAGATTGCCTAAGCGAAGCTGGGGTAATCCCCAGATGTAAGGCTATCTATCCCAGAGTACTTGCTTGAGAACTAGAACATCGATGATGCCCTGAATGAGAAAACGTTTGGGGTTGATATATTATTCCAATATTAGGGAACCAGCACTGAGGGGCCAATCAATTAGGTCACGACTTTATTCCGTAAATTAATTTCGTTGTTTATAATACAAACTCGGAGATAATCGACAAAGGTAAATAGGTCTAAAACAAACGTTGCTAGATGAGCCAGGATGGGGATTTAACGAGTATTCCTAGGCGGTTCTATTCTCGATGTTTCTGACATACTCAAAGCAACTTTTCCAATAACAACTACTAAAGGATTGCAAGGACCTGGGGACTGAACTTGGCTGCGTGGAGCGATTTAACCGAGCCAATATCGCATGAGTCTCGCCCATCATCCCAAACTAGATAAACACATCATGTACCTCGGTTGATGACGTAGGCAGTATTCATTCTTACAACTACTCGTATAGGCACGGCTTAGTAAAACTCGATTGGTAGTATGCGTTGTTAATATCGTCTTTTGAAGAAGACGCTATTCAGCTAAGAAATAGGGAATCGCAACTAGTAAAGATGAGTTGAACTCATATCAGTTTCGGAATTAGGACTTAAGCAGAGAAACGGGAAACGTATTCCTAGTCACCATTGCATATTGACTAATACCAGAGACTCCGTATTGCTTCCCCTTAATGCCAGAAAAGGAAAAAGAGAGGCCTCATCCAACTGGTGATTACCAGCGTAGACCATCGGCCACCCTTGTTTTATTCAAGATGCTCAACATCTGTGGGCTTCTCTGAATGGACAGGACGAAGTGAGTCATCGCCCAGAGCCGCCAACTTGGCCTTATTAGCCCCAATCTCAGTCAAGTTGATACCTTCCTTCCGCATCTTTTCAATATGGTCTGCTTCGGCCGCGTACTCAGCCCTTTCCTCTTGACTCATTTCCGGGCCCAACAGGAGAAAAACGAGCTGGTAAACCCATACAGCAGCCATGAATATGGCGATGACGTTGCCGTAGTCGTACCGGTCTATACCATCCTTGGGAGGCAGAGGGAATCGTTCGCCAATCGTGGCTTGGATGGTAGCAGATGCCGACGAAGCTAGGTTGCCAAGCTGATAGGTGAGTCCCACGGCAGTGGTCCGAAGTGCCGGCGGCGAGAGTTCACTTAGATGGATGGGGATTGGACCCCAAACTCCCCCAACGAAGAACTGTAGGAAGAATGCGCTGGCGATGAGTTTTATAGATCTGGGGAATATATAGGCTGGAAGTACAGCAGCACCAATGATACAGCAAATGATCATGCTGAGCCTTCGACCAAAGAACGTGCTCAGGTAGCCGATCGTCGTGCTTCCTATTAGTGAGCCAATCTGCCCTACCACACTTATGACGGTCACCTCTGTCGGGCCTAGTTCAACTTCTATGTGGTGTCAGAACTCTCTGTATAGCTTCCATATAAATAAGAGCCTTACGGTTTTTTAGAAATGTGGGATATAAGTCCTGCGATCCATGAGAGCAAGAATTGAATCCAGTCATCAGAACAATGAGGTAGACGAATAAGAACCAGTTCTCTTTGAGAGATAACTTCACGTCTCGTAACCAGGCCTTTGCGCTTATCATTGTGGTGATCTCGGATCCTTGAGCGATTGCAAATTCACGTTGCGCCCTCATGACTTGCGAGGCATTGGTCTCGGGCAGCCACCATCGATAGGCAATGATGAAGACAGGGGGTCCTGCACCAAACCAGAAAAGCGACCGCCAGCCATAAGTGGTCGTAGGCACGAACTATATTCTGTTACAATCGCTCATGATTGACAATTGAGGATAACCTACGGCTCGGTAGAATACAGCTGCTAGTAGGTACCCAACAGCATATCCCTGCTGATACACACCAGACAATATTCCCCTGGCATCATACGGAAGGTCTTCGAGGGCAGTCGCCGCAGCAGGGCCATAAAGGCCCCCCATTGCTATGCCATATAGCGCTCTGATGCCGAGGAACTGAGGTAAGGACTGGGCGAACCCAGACGCAAGCTCGAAAACAATGAAAAGGAACAGGTTAGTGATCATCGTCCATTTCCGCCCGTAGCGGTCAGACAAGCTACCGAATACGAGAGCTCCTACAAATCGCAGCATCAAGGTGATCGTAATGCCCCAGGATACCGCTGAGTTCGTAGTTTCGAAATCAGCGGCGATCTCCGTCACACAAAGAGATACCGTGAAGAAGTCGAAGGCGTCCCACATCCACCCAAGGAAGCCCACAGAAAACATGAGCCATTGGTGGCGGTCGAGGTCTCCGAGCACATGAACAGGGTTCCGCAATGCCGTCTTGGGAGGCTTCAGACTCGTGAGCCGAGTGGCAAAATATCGTTTTATCTGCTCAGGGGAATAAAACCACCCAGCCGCCATATGATTCCGCATTTTGATTAAGAATCTCCAAATCTGCTTTCTTGCCTAGAGTGTGACAGTAAGGAGGCGCTGAACAACAGCGCAGGGCACATAAATAGCCAGACTCTTCTTGTAGTGTTTATATCGCTGCCCTCTCTAAATAGTCTCTTCGGTCTGTCTACGGCAGATCTTGCGGGGAAGACGCCATAGCTTCAGCAGAGCAATCACACAGAAGGGAGTTGAGACGAGGGGAACCCAGTAAGTCTACCGCCAATTGTCTAGAACCTATACAGTGCAACCACAACGCATCTTATCGTAAGGTTGTATTTGTCAACGGAGACTCGTTGGAGAGGAGCCAGTAGCGTTCGTCCCAGCCACGGGGAGAACGGCTGTTTGCATCCATTACATTTCACTCGCTCGTTCAAACTCGCAGCGCACGCCTATCATAGCATTATCCGAGATACGGTGGCTTGCCTGCGGGTGTTCTTCCCTGCTCCAGATATATGACTGATTCTCCTGTAATACAGTTTGGCATCAGTTAGTCAACTATTGGGGATGCTGAGACTTTCACATTTTCTTTTACTCAAATAAGACCTGGTTGGTTTGAACGCATATATTGAGGGAGGCATAGCCTTGAAGGCCTAGTATGCGTACACTTGATCGAAGCGGTAGTTCGCTAGCCCCGGGCTGGCGCGCTTCTATGAAGCTGGCTACGCAATACTAGGTCTTCGAAGCCACCCATACTATGCCCCCAACACTTGTTCATTTTTTTTTTTTTTTAGGGTTTAGGAAGGGAAAAGGGGTCAAGGGATTAGACCTTGGCTAAAAACCCTTCCGATCACCTATAAAAACTACCCCCTTTATGGGAGGTGGAAAAAGGTAGGTGACGAAGGAAAAACCCAGGCGCGCTAGGCTTATTTAGTAATAGAAACCAATCAATCATCTAAAATAAAATAAGGAGATAGACATCTAGTGCCCATGTCGCCATTTAGGGGGGGGGGGGTTGAATGACGATACAGAAATGGGAAAATATGAATGGGAACGGCAAAATGTTGGTCTACAGGGGGAATTGAGCCTCCCGACTCGACCCTCAAAAATCTGGACTCGCGGGGAATCGAACCCCGGACCTCTCCCAATCACCGTATTCCTCCTAAAATCCCTATTCTAGGATAGAATGCTAAGGGAGAATTATACCACTAAACCACAAGCCCGAAGATTTCGACGCGTGATATCGTGACGATGGAGCAGCCATCCCAAATTTGAAGTGATACCTTATTTTAATGAAACCCTAGTCGTAACATTGGATTTTATTTTTAAGACGGATAAAGAGGAGCATTATTTCATTGAGGGAGCTACTCTCTCCGCCTAACAGGCATTTGATTCATCTTGTATGAATAGAATAATATCATTCTATGTGATATTTTTTGCATGATGCACCAAGCGCAAAGCTTTTTCTCAGCCAAAGTCTAGTGACATGACATCTAGTCTATAGTGAACACTCCGAACTACCATATAATCGGAACTCCCCTTTGATGGCACTGGAACTGGCACAAATATTCTGCAGTTCCTTCGGTATCCGTACTTCACGCAATGGTCTTCTCCTTGCACTCGATACTAGTCTCGTGTTAGTCTAGGCATCTTGACACGAATGATGATCAATGGCACCTACCCGTATTTCTCCTTCAGCTCCTTGATTAACGGGTTGTTGATCTTGGGAGACATCGGCGCTAGAATACCCTTGTCTGAGATGGTACCGTCGAGAACTTGTTGGACAGCTGTACGGGAAATATGAGCAATCTGTTAATGCATCCGAATCAGGGTGGATGGATAATATCAGAGAACTTACCGACGGCGCAAGGCACTCCCACCACTGCGATTAAATATATTAGTAAAAATTTGCAAATTCAAATGTTTGCCGAGAACCGGAGCCTTCTCAACAGATTCAACGATTTTGAACTCACTACAAGATAGTTAGCTTCGGCCTAGATTATATGAAACCGGAGATATGAGTACTTATACATACCATTTTGCCATGGCAGAGTAACCTCCTGACCCAACAGGAGCACCATATTCGCACAATGTTGAAGTTCTCGTTTCTCTGCTGCCATCCTTATGCTCAATCTCGAACTTGTGTTGAAGCATAACCAAGTCTATAATAAATTATGTTAGTCTGATGGAAGCGAGCCGGATTGTTGCTCAACGCGCGACTTACCGCGTTCGCCTTCCTCGAATTGCATTTTCTGTTCCAGGGTGGCGCAGAGAGTATCGAGAGGGTTGCCCTTGGGAACAATCTTCTCTGACGAGAACTAAATCACAATGTCAGTTCTGAATCTCTTTCCCCAAAGGCGCATGAAGTATAGCTGCCCATGGATCATAATATCACACTGATTACCGGTTCCATGCAAATAACATAAACATAACACAACTTACCAATCCGATCCACTTTAGGCCTGCAAGAAGCTGTTCACGTTGCTGGTCGTCCTTGAAGCTAGCCTTGGAAGCAACTGCCGAGATCAAATCCTGCTCGCCATTGCCCGACGCACCGATGATCTTCTGCGTAGCCTCGTTCCATGGAATGGCCTCCTTAAGGGCACTGTTCTCCTCGTCACTTAAGAAGCCCACTATCATAATTAGCAAAGAATTCATTGGTAGACTCCCTTATGACCCTTATGACACAAGGGAAGGAACCTACAGTCAACCAGCAACTTTATGAATTCGCTTAATACGATAGCGTTAGCATATTGTTCGGTTGGAACGACTCGAATGATGACTGAGTAAAACCATCGTATAGAAAGTGCGGGAACCTCTGAGGACAGTGTTTCACCCAAATATAGACCAAGAGAACGGGAAAACTAATTGGTAAGGGATAGAGCTACTTACGGGAACCCTCCGTATCTAAGAGTGCCACGAATGATGGTATGGGCCTCTGGGATGTTGTATCTATTCAAATCGTCATGTCAGTTATGATTTCACCGTAGAATAGGTAAATTTACACTAACCGCTCCTTGTATGGTGTAGAGTCTCGGTTCGGGTACGCGACGAATGCGAATCCAGGGTAGATGGGGTACGGCTTCGCCTCAGCCATCAGTGCGGGTCCCTGCACGTTGACGACCTTTCCTCCTTGGTAATAGCTGGCGGCATTTCGTAGGGCCAAGAGGACACCCCTGTTGTGTATTAGCTGCAGGTTCCGAGGTGGCTACAAACGGAATCTTCTTCGCGCAGCAGACGGTATATTCTGGTCAGTAAGACGTACCTAGATGACCAACTAAATTTATATCCAAGAGGATTTCCAGAGTCCTCTAGAGAGAGTCAGTACTTCCATGTCTGTTTTTTTCGTTGACCATCCCAGAAACACGTACCTGGCGCCGGCAAACCACCTACCACATTAAACCATGTTAGTCTAAGTCCTTACTCTATACTCTCCGAGTACACATAGATCTCACATACCGCAGTATGAGAGGAAAGATAGAATCTTTCCTCCAGCTTCGTGGACTTCAGAGATGGTCTTGATGGCGTACAGGTGCTATTCCGAGTTCATTTGATTAGCCTCGCTCTTTCAAAGCGGTTAAACGTATTGCCTAGGATAGAATTATGTGTTGTAGCTGGCCGTATCCCGAGGCGAAAAGGCTTCGTTGGTGATAATAACAGGAACGAGCGCTAGAAGTTATGAGAATTTAGGATGCTTACATCGACACCAGGGTCTACGCCAATCTCGTTCATGACAGTGATGCCCGCATCCTTACATTGCTGGTCGAGCTCCATCATGGCGGGCGAGACGTAACTTGTGGTGACGACATGCTTCTTCTGTCTGATGGCACTCTTGATGACGGTAGCGTGGAAAGTGTACGGGATTAAAGAGATAACCAAGTCGTTCTTTGCGACCTCGGCATCGAGGGCCTTGTCGTCGGAAACATCGAGCGAGATGGGGTGGGCATTCTTAACTCCCTTGGACAGCTCCTGTGCACTTTTGAGAGTTCTGCAAGCTGTATAAGAGTCAGTAGAGCTAGAGGGGAAGATTTACAATAGGCTTGGAGAGCTTACCAACAGTGACTTTGATGCCAGCATCGCTGAGAACATCGAGGGTAGGCCGAGTGACGAACCCCGCGCCCAGCATGAGAACTTGTCTAGGAAATTGTCAACCGAGGCTCCTAATTGGCAATTGCGTATCTTTACCTTTGCGCCATGATTTGTCTTCGACTCGTGTATACGGTATGAAGGTTCCAGATAGAAGATGGTATCGAGAGAGGTAGAATGTCACCGGTCGACCTTTGACTCAACAAATAGACTGCCCCTCCAAAACCTTGAAGAGCTGGTTGCCGAATTCGGAACCACACAACATTTTAGTGGGGCTGAGCATCTCCGGCCCGGCATCTTGCGCCGGCTAACATTGGTCTGTCGAAGCACTGCATCGACACTCGGAACGGTAGCCCGAGAAGCCCTGATATTTTCAGCAGCGGAGCTAACTTCGATGTCGGAGGGAGTATCTCGGCATATTTAATAGGGAACTAGATATGGTTAGTGCATCAACACCCGGCGATGACATACAAAAGATACAGGGCTTGGATAATGCACACGACAGTGGTTAGCATACGACGAGCTGTTTGTTCTCGTCCGGATGCTAAAGATTACAACGGATGTCACTATTGGTATTTCACCCAATTCCTGCGTCTTCAGTAACCCCGAGAAGATACTGACTGAAGAAGCTCGTGTCACTGGGAAAATGGTCGGGAACCTGGGACGGTTCCGCGAAAGTCCCATAAATATGACCACCGAATCATGGTGATAAGCTTTGTTGAGAAAGAGACTACTAGGCCAGTGCCTTTCTTACCCAACGTGTAACGCGACGTTCTTTTTAGGCCCTTTGCGTGCCTCAGACGATCATTGACCATGTTCAATAACAGCAACCGAAGACCTCACCAACACTTTCAAGAGCTTGATCTCGACTTAAGTCCTGAAAAGGACACTTCAGGTGGTATTGATACGTACAGTAGAGTACAACAAAAAACTGTGCCACCTACAGGCCTATCTGGCCGTCAATTCGCCTATCCGCCTCTCTATATCTGGAACTTGTCGGAGCAAGACCTCGAGATCTTCTTTCTCATCCTCCAGCCGTAGCCGTTTCTCAGCATCTAGCTTCGTGAAGACGTAGTTCCCTTGCCCATCGAACTGCAGAATCCTGGTGTGGTATTTCCAAAGACTCCGTCTATGACTAACAGTCATAAGAGTGATGCCCAGCCCCTTCGCGTTATCGTACATAATTTTCTCAGTTTCTAATGTTACACTGCTCGTACACTCGTCAAGGATCGCGTATCTTGGCTTGTGATAGAATAAACGGGCCATTGCTACGCGTTGTTGCAGCCCTCCTGAGAGGACATCGCGCCATTCGGCTTCAGCATCCCAGCCTTCGGGGTAAAGATCTACTAGATGTTCAAGAGATAAAATCCTTAGTATATCCAGCAACTGAGCATCGGTCACTCCACGTGCTCGTACTGCACGCAGACTGTCTGGGTAGGTGATTTGCTGGCGTAAACTGCCTCGCGATAAATATGGTCGTTGGGGGATGTAGAAAATGTCTGTGGAGGGGGGTTTATACACGGTACCACCGTAGACAGGCCATAGACCACCTAGAATGCGGAAAAGACTTGACTTGCCGCAACCATTTGGACCAACGACCAGGAGATGATCGCCTTGCTTCAAAGAGAATGACAATGCTTTCACAAGCACATCACCATTCGGAGATATAATCGGCACATCAATGAACTCGATATCCTTGCTTTCCACCACTTTGCCGCGGCCTTTCAATACAGCCTCGTGCTCCTCAGTGCCCGAGCTGGAAACAAGCTTCTTCTCGAAATGTCCTGCTTGTATGTCGTCCATAACGTCTAATAAGGATGCCACACGAGACGTGTAGCCCGCTAGCTCCATTATCTCGCGGTATGAAAACATGATTCGGCCGAAGGCGTCCGATGCACTCAGCAACATACGGCGGTTGGTAACAAAAGTCTCTGTCCGGTCACCCATGCTTATAGTGTCGCCTAACTGTTCAGGAAGTTTGAAGAACACTGGCACACTACAGAGCAAAAGACCGAGTGCTCCCCAGAAGTATTTTATCACGAAATCCTCCATAACGCCGTGGTAGAACCGCCGCCGCAGGATGTAATTCACATGCTTGATAAGTGTAAAATACCCTTTATCAAGTGTGTCTTTCTCCGCCTCGTGACCGTGATAGAGAGCCACCTCTTCACTGTGGTCTATAAGCCTGGAGTGCTGGAATCGAAACTCACCCTCTAACCGTGCTTCGTCGGCGACATATTTGCCGAAAGGCGGTGTAAGGGCTCGCATGACGTTGGCCGATAACTGAACAAGCAGAGACATAAATACTACACCCTCACCGCCGACACTCTTAGATAGTGACCATGTATAGATTGTCTGGGAACAGGTTAGCTGAGACCCAATGCATGCTCTTAGACCACATGCCTACCATGTCCAACAACGGCTTGGCTAGGTTACTATATAACTCAGCCAAGCTGTTTGAAAACTTGGCAACATCTACGGATATCACCTGATCAGGGTTCTTTATCCGGTCGTCCAACGCAGATATGCCATAGAATGTGAGTTTGGAGAGGTATTTGTCGTGTATGTACTGTGTCAATCGTGTTCGGTATTTCAGTGAGAGTTCGGCCTGGTGGTAAGATAGCTAGAGCGGAATTTCACCTGTTAGTAACGCCGGTGGTTGATGTTGGACGGCAAGAGTTCTATACTAACCATGGAGTTGGTGAAGGTTGCAGGCATGGCAATCAGCATCCACCATACTATCCTGGTCAAAAATTCCTTTCCGCTCCCTTTGACGAGCGCCTTGACAATAGCGCCATCCATCTCCGCCACCTTTAAGCTGATAAGAGTTCGCACCACGAGAAAGAAGCTATGGCTCAAGAGCAGCCTAGCCTCCTTACTCGCGGCGCCGGGTATGACAATCTTCAGCAACTTCAACAGCGAGCGGAAGAACTCGCGATTGAGTTCAACCTTCTTCTTGCTCGCTGAATCTTGCGCATCGCTTGATGTCGTCCCGGAGTGTCGCTTCGCGGCTTCACGCGCAGAGGCAGCCTTCTGCTCGGATATGGCATGACGGACACGGTTCACAAGGGCGAGCAGGAGTGTCAGGTAGACGGCGCGGGAGATGCGTGTGCGATTTGCAACGTACAGATCGACCAGTCGCGAAACAACGCTCTTAATCGACCGATCGGGAAGGATAGGCTTGGAGTGCACCGCCATGACGGCAAGCTGAAGGGGATGCGCACCCTATGCAGCTTAACGTATGAAGAGGCGCCAGGGGGTTTGGTCTGAGATTACGTTCCGGCTTAATTGGTGACGCGTAAGGGAGGTCAACCCATTAAAGTCGTATGAATGAGGGGCCAAAGGTTGTATGATGCCGGAGGCTTCTCTACAGAGGTATTACATGGCTGGGCTAAGTAGATAGGGAACGCGATCACCATGCGAGCGAAGTACTCTGTACCTAGGGAGTGTACTCTCTGTAGGGAGTTGGCCTCGGCGAACCACTGCAAGAATGGCCAGCGTGACGTCTTTGCATGTGAAGGAGAAGGTGAGGCTAGGGCGTACAAAGATACCAAGATGGGTTAGTGTGGCGTGGCGTCGGTCCGTGGCTAATTACAGTGATAATCTCTACCATAGCTTTAGATAAAATAAAGATTGCCAAACTCTACCTCTCTTGACTTAGCTTACTACTTATTCCTTTATACACCTAATCTAACCGCTCAGTATTACACCCTGCTAGGTAGTCTTTTATTACTGTCGCATGGTTTCCAGACGGCGACCTGAGCCTTAGGACATCTGAGATGATACGATAAGCAACTTAAATACAATATAAGATCTAAAGACGGTAGAGAGTACCTACTGAGAGAACGTAAAAGTAACCTAGGTACGGTGAGGTTGCATATAGTGGCTACCTAGGTAGGTACCTACATGTGCAATGAATGCTAGAGTCTAGCCCCACGAAACGGGCCACCCCCCTGAAACGGGCCACCCTGATCCCAAAAACAGCGTTTAATCGCGAACCAATATAACACATTACTAAATAAGTCTATATTTTGTCATTTAAGCTAAATACATAGATCATATCCTTTATTTGGCTCTGCGTGTTATTTTCTGTCAATTGACCGCCTGGTGCCTTTGCTAGCAGTGGCTTGGCCTTTGGCTTGGTTTTCGGCAGTGGGTTTGGCCCTTGGCCATGGTCTAGGTCTTCGGCAGCCGCCCTAGCCCTTTCAATGGCTTCTATCGAGTAAAACGGGTCGTTCGGGTCTTTTTTTACTCGTTTCCGACGTTTTGGCTGCAGGGCTTCAAGTTGGCCCTCAAGGTCTTTGATCTTCTGTTCTGAAATAGCTGCTTTACCAACTAGTTGATCGAGTGCTTTGCCAGCCTTTTTAAATAGGGCTGTTGGGCTATAAATACCTTTGTATTTGGTCTGTAGGTCTAACACTTGTTTCTGAAGGTCTTGGGACCCTTTCGGAGTAGTCCAAACCCCCTCGTCAGGTCTAGAAAGCCTTGGTTGCGAAAGGGGGTCTGGAGTAGTAGGTCGGCCCTTGCTGCCGACGATTTTTAGATGACTAAGGGGTTTTGTTCGGTCTGGCGGCCATATTCCAGCTTTTCTAAAGCCAGCCCTAATATTCTGGCTTGTTAGACCCTTTTCCCGGGCTTCCTTATAACACTGCAAAAACCGTCGCTTGGCATAAGGTGCCGTAACGGCGAAATGGGCCAAGGGGGTAATTTCTTCCCGAAAATACATCTTTATAGCCGAAAAAACCCCTAGGTCAGCCGGTTGGTCAAGGTGGGAGCTATGGGACGGTAAAAATATCAAGTCCACCTTGTTGGCCTTAGCCTCGTACATAAAAAAGCCGTCAATATGGGTATTGCTTCTGTCGATAACTAACAAACGCCATTGAAGGGGGTCTCCGGGCTGCGTTTCTGGTAAATAGACCTCCCTTAACCAGCCAAGGGCTATTTTACTTGTTGACCAGCCCGAAGCAGTGGTTGTATACTTCCATTTTGGGAAAAACTTTGGAAACCACTGTCCTTGAAGGTATTCGCCTTGGAATATGACAGCCGGTGTAAGAGCCCTTCCGTCAGCCGTCATTGCTTCCAAAATAGACACCCAAAGGGTTGCGTCAGAGTGTTGACGAGGGCCAACTTTAGTAAAAGCAGTCCCTAAGACCTTGCCATAAGAAGACTCCCCTTCTTGGAGCCCATGTTCGTCCATATTGGTGATATGACAAGGCTGGTAGTGACGCTTTTGTCGAAGGGTCTCGTAATAGTCAAAAAACCGATTAATCCGGGTCGGAAGGTCGTTAGCAGCCCTAGCCCTTTCTAAAGGGGCTTGGGGCTTTATTTTCAGTTCTGGATGTCGTTTCAAAAACCGTCGTACCCAATGTTTTCCGACCTTTTCCGGCATGCCTTGCTTTTTCAGCATACATATAGCTATTTGCTTGACTTCAATACAAAGAGGGGTTCTGCCAGCCTTTTCAAGGTCTAAAATAACCTTAACCAAGTAATTCTCGAGGCTAGGGCTTAAAAGTTGTTCTGTCTCATGGGCTGTCCTTTTATCAAGCCGGCCGGCAAGTCTGGCGGCTAAAGTGGTCCTTGAAATAGCATATATTCTGGCTGCAGCCCTTTGGGACATCCCATTTTTGACTGCAGCCACTGCTAGGTCTATTCTCTCTTCGCGATCTGCCATATTTTTCTGATTTTTTGTGATTATTTTGGTCAAAAAATGGATGTGTGAGGTGTTGGTATAGGTGTGCGTTGACCGCTTTTTTGGGTGGCCCGTTTCAGGGGGGTGGCCCGTTTCGTGGGGCAAGACTCTAAGGTGACTTTAAGCCCCCTCGTTAGCTACCACAGTGCCTGGGTTAGGTGTTTACGCGGGGGAGCACTAGCCTATCATAGTGTACTGTAGGTGGGTCAATGCCTTAAAATCGCCTTCCAATGGCGGCGGCGGGGTCTAACAGGCAGAAGAATTTCGTAAGGTGGCGTTCCTCACTTTGTCGAAAGAGTCATCCTTTGTGCAGAACTATCCCTTCTCGGGATACAGCCCGGTCGGCGTTTTTGTATTAATCATCTGTCCTCTATAATTTCAATATGGCAGACGAAGAGGAAATCGCAGTGTACGACGAGGTCGAAATTGAGGATATGACCTTTGACGAGACTCTCCAGATCTATCACTACCCATGCCCATGTGGTGACCGTTTCGAGATTGCGCTCGCAGACCTTCAAGACGAGTCGACCGATATAGCCGTTTGTCCCAGCTGTAGCTTGATGATACGGGTCATCTTCGATCAGGTTTGTGGATCTTCCTGAGAAGTGCATTTCTCTGGTCATTTCGCGGTTAGGTTTAACACGCTATTTCTAGGATAACCTGCCTAAGCCACCGGAGGACCCTGAGCCAGAGGAGAACACCGAACAGGAGCAGCCGCAGCAACAGATCCCTATCGCTGCTTGAACACTCGCCTCGGTCTCTAAGACAAGTGCAAGACGAGTGCGTATACCGCAACATCTATTAACACGACGCGACATGCTCTTCAGAGAGAGAATTCTTCTCTTCAATGTCGCAAAGCATCGGCGCCAATCCTTACGCGGCTACGACCAGTGCTAATATCCATTCACCACCACCGTCCGCATGCGATCCGCACATAACCATGCAGCGACGACGGTAGTGGTATATTGACTGGCTGCAAAAGCCATCAGAATGAGAAACATAATGCGTGAAGAGATGGATCCATTCGCCGTATGCCGAATTTCGTGCCAGCACTGGGTAGTAGGACATAGACCCGAGCATCCTGGCGCATCAGACGCAGGTTTGACGCATGATAGGGATTCGGGAAGTAAGGTAGTAGTGGAGGTTTGCTATTGAATAGCTTGCCAATCGCTGCAGTTACGGGTATATAAAAACAAACACAAAAATATACACCAGAACGCCATTACCCAGTCGTCCTTTTTGGTATCGTGGATCCCCATCCAAAGATGCCATCATTGTCACGCCATGCAACCAGCTCCAAAAGAAATGCGTAATTAGAATTATGTGGGATTAAGTTGTCATAATAGGACAAGCCCAGCGGCTGAAAATACTATCAGCCCCATGATGGAAGCCTCAACTGCGGGCTTGTTGGGTACGACTTCGTTGAGAGGTGGTGAAGCTTTGGTGACAGACTCAGCCAATTCGGTTGCGTCTATTTCCATTGTCAGCATATCTCTTTGCTCATAGTAGTGACGTTAAGGCAAGATCATACTTATGCTTGTAGTTGCCATGTCAACAAGCCCCGCAGACTGTGCGACCAGGCGCTGCTGTAAAGCTGTCGCACTTGGAATAGCCGCAACAAGAAATATGTCGCGCAGCCTCATTATAGCTAAGATGCCAATAGGAACTTCGAATTGCAGCGCAGATGCCTATGCGCAAGCTTGGGAAGGCGAGGATAGAGACCCAATGGTGAGGTAGCGTAGACGAAGCCAAGGCACTGGACAGGATTGGGGGGTTTCGAGTAAGTATAAACGAACGAAAAAGCTTCTTCTCACTAAGCCCACAATTGTGTCCGTCTGTTCGAGAATGTGTTGGCGCAAGTTGTTGGCTGTACGCAGCAATATGAAGTGTGTAAGTCGGGCGTAAGGCGGAGGCGGGATGGGAATCCCTGCTCTGCAGAGACGGATCGCCTAGGTCAAAACAAGGTATGACGTAGATTTGCGGTGTTGTCTGCACAGCACCTTCTCACTGCGTCGTAAGGATAAGACCGACCGCTCTAAAAACAAATGAAGAAAAACGAACGATAGTGGGGGGTTGTGAGACGCTCTTTAACCTCAGTAACAAGCCCCGTCCACCTTGGTGTCAGACTACTACACTCAACTGTGGCCAGCTTGAACACCTGCCCAAAAAAAAAAAAAAACATCATCTAAACAAAGGCACCATCGAGCAAATGTCGAGAGCACTATCGTCCAATGGCGTAGCAACTGCATGTGTTGAGTGCCGCCGATAAGAGGCTGCATGTACCCAAGACTCTGCAGTAGTGTGCTCGATGGCGTGGATCAATATTCTGCGCTGTGCCCTTCTGGATGTCCTAGCCGTGCTGGTCTCGCCGCGATAGCTCCTTGTGCCGTTCTCTACTACTGACAGCTACCTAGCGCAGTAGGTGCACGACACTACGGCCATACCCACATTCCTGCCAAGGACGAGGACGAGGATGAGGTGGTGGTGGTGGTGGTAGTGGTAGTGGGGATGGTGGAGCAGTCAGTCAAGAGGCGTTCCAAGTAAACGCGGTAAGGCTGGCCAGTTGCAGCAGTGGTGTACCTTACCTTATCCTACCTCGCCTACCTCGCCTACCTAGCCCACTATGTCCTACCCAGTGATGAGCGAGTCTGACCGAGGTTACCCCTCTTGAAACAAGGCACAGAGGATTATGACGATCTCCCAACCAACATACCTTCAGAAATGTGTTCGCAAACGCAACAGCGACACTCTCTGTTGGATGGGCGAATTGGTCGACACGGGTAAGAGAATGCGTCATCCCCTCATCAGTGCCGCGATAAGAGCGAGCAAGGCCTTGAAAGAGGTCTATGTTTACCTATTTAGGTAATGTCTTTTCTGTGCCTTGGTGGACTTGGCATTAGTCTGCTATCAAACACAGACAAGACTACCTAGTTTCGTTTGCATTAGTCCAACAGATCATGCAGTGTAGTAAGGCTGCTCTGCGCTGCGATCGCGATGCTTACCGCGTCGATTGCCTTAGCGTAGCGCTTTGTATGGCGATGGCAAATCAAGCGAACAACGAGGGATATCTCTGCAGTAACTCAAATCGATAAATGCCATGAGAGTCCTGGGATATTGATTGCCAACTCTGCGTCTAGCTATGAAAGGTCGTTGTTGTTCTCCGCTGACCTGTGCTGGCCTCTGCGTGGGGTGGAGAAGAATGAAAATAATTGTAACTCGCCTATCTCACTCCGACAGTTCGGTTACTCCCGCAAGTGCACAGAGCTGCGTGCCGAGATGCGGACCACGCGAAAAGACGTGGTTGAAGCAATATTCTGATGATGTCATCTACTGCAATCTTGGTGTCTTAGCATTCATGCTATGAATTGTATTGATCTGAGTGCTGGGTATTCCTGCTGTAGTCTGGCTCTACTATGAGGTATTCCCAACTGAGCCATGAAATTATTGCTAAGTTTGCCGTGATATCCACAATCTCTCGATTTGATCCCGCGCCAAAGTGAATTCACACCACTATCTGTACCTACCTACCTACCTACCTACTTACTGATGATCACGTATAATGATCCATATTGATCCTCTTCAGCTACTCACTACCGGCATGAATGCCGATATCATGGGCGTTCACAGTAACCCTCACCCTTGATCGATCCCATGTGTGAGTGATATGACTCTGAGGTCAGTTAGGTCAACCAATCTTATTGTATGTAGGGTAGTGTTATTCCTTTATCAAAATGCTAGTTTGAGAGTCGCTACTGTAGTCAGGCAGCATAGAATCCCTGAGCGCACAGATCAACAGACTCTCAAAATTACTTCATTTCACTCCTTTTCGGAATTTTTGGGTTTCACTGGTAAATGGTTACTCTGGTCTGCGCAACATCTCTAGACCCATTTCAGCGAGCGCCGTGGTGGTCTGTACCCTCCTCCGTATCCTCTACATAAGATATATGTATGCATTATAAGTTCGACGTCTTATAAAATGAGTGTCGGGTTCATACGTCTCGTTCTGAGGGCTACTTAGGTCCTGGTAACTGATGGTTGACACCCAAAAACACAGATGGAAATTGAAGGGAAATGCCATTGAGATCTGAATTTTGACAAAGGGTTCTTTCCTAGGGCGCCATCACTGCCCATTTGCAAGCAGAGAATATGCGAGTTGGAGAAGTAGGGCCTGAAAATCCGAATCCGCCCAATTCATCGAATGCCATCCTTCCCCTCCAGCAGCAACCTAAGCGGCCAAGAACTCGTAACAATGTATAGCTAACTAGCTAGCTCTCTCTATGTCTCTAAGAAACGTCGAATCTGGATTGAGAGGATCAGTTAGTTCACCTATAGTTAGCTGTTATGTTATATCAAGAACTAATCGGGACATCTATGTAATTCCTGGACCGTCGTTCAAGGGTGTCCGCTCTCATCATGGTGTTCACGACTCCACCCCTCAGACTCACCCTCTCTCCACAGCCTAACATATACAATATGATACATAGAAGCCCTCGACGTCTCTTGCTTCTCTTTAAACGATGATCCATTGTAGTCTTTGTACATGGCTATGTTAATCTATTTAATAGTAAAAAACAGCTTGTTATCTAATTAGTGTTTTGGGAGGATTCCTATCGACCTCGTTGTACAAGCCAGAAGACAATTATTTCATATTACGGGCGCTTGAAACCTTGGGATCACTCTCCATGTAAATCAAAGACGGTCTCAGCAATACATAATGCTGGTCTAGTTCCTTTCGGTGCTTTTGATGTCCTGCTCCTCATGCGAATGAGACACGTATCAAACACACGAACGAAGTAATGTTTTACGACATAATATACATTTACCCGCGACTCTACGTTGCATTTAATCTTCTCTCGGTAGGAAGGAAGAGGGTTGATGGAATATGCTAAATGTCTATTTCAACAGCCTCTTATGGACTTCACCATCTCTAACAACTTGGAAATAATTTTTTGCCTGCAGCTACGGTACTAACGCTTGTTTCAGCATTACCATTCAAACGTATCGTAGTTTCTCTCTCTCTAATATACGCCGCTACAAGCCTCGCAGAGGAGACGAAAGTTTATACACGAGGAGCAGTTGGGAGTGTGGAGGTTGTGGGCGGGTTGTTAGAAGTAGAGACGAGGCCACCAAATCCATCCACTGCTACACAATTACCAGAATAACCATAACCGAAAATGTAAGGGGAAGCCGTGGACATTGAACTGTCACGATACAAACCTTAAACCCAGGAAGCGCTCTGTATAACTCATAGTCACAATATAGTCACAATCTCTGGATATCGATACTCGGGCAATTAGCGCTCCCGAGGCAACAACAATAGTCAATCATAGCCCCTGTAACCTGAACCGCCCCTAGGTAACGCTATTGAAGATTCATCATGGCCGGTAGGACTTATGAGGCTATCTGAGGCGACAGCTGGAAATAACCAACAAAAACCTGGAACGACTTGGTATCCTGGCCTACATCTTGGTTGGGTAAATAAACTCCATCTAAATTAGGAACGCGATCGAGAGCATATATGCATCACCCCGGGATCAGTCCTAGATGTTAGAGGGGGGTATCAACGTGCCGGTTATCATTCGTAGAAGATACGCAGTGGCAGAGAATGTCATTTAAGCCGATTACTGAATGCCTACCTAGGTAGGTTGGTGTGACTGAGCGAGTACTTTCGCTGATAGGAGACAATTAATCGTGCTTTGGCTAGGCATATTGGCGTACCTAGCAGCCTATAATTTCCGGCTGTGGTCAACATCACTATTGTTGGTGACTGACATATCCTGCTATTCAAGTTGTATTGTATATCGCCATTCTTCGACGAAAGACGGCCTCCTAAGAGTTGAATGCGTACCTAAATACTTGCCTTAGGTAAATAGGTACTGGTAGGTACCTAACGTAGGTACATACTTAAGAGGTACGTGATACGTGATACGTCCTGGCTGATTGAATGACTGCAGTGACGGCTCGGACATACAGTACATAGGTACCTGTACAGGGCGTATCGGCGGCCTGACAGTGGCCTGGGCCCGACTGGACAGGCGTATTCTGATTGGCCTGGCGCCAGCCCTGTGTCTCCACAGAATCGGTGCGGCCCCAATAATGTAGCACCTGATGCACGTATCCTAGATTGAGGCTCACTTGAGGAGAAGGCCATCATCATCTTATGATATCCTCTTTCAAGCCCGCAGACTCTAAAGACCAGCGATGGCCTAAACTTCCACCGCTGAATCTTTGCGCACGGAACCTTACGTCGCCCTACGTTTAGATGCACACACGAGCATGAAACTCAGCTGGCGAAACATAGACATATGTGACTGGTCAACACACCCCATCAATCGCGCCTTGTCGCTGCCATCCCACATCGCGACCTGGCCCTCTGTCTGCTGTATCATCGCATCCAACTTCGCATCGCAATCTGCCTGTCTCGTCCTTGTCTTTGCCCGCTGCGAGTCACCCACGAAAACGTCCTTTCCGCGCCCACATACGCGTGCTTGCATCACCTAACCTGCAATTCAATCGCGTTGTTCCTTCCAGATCAAGCAAGCAGACCCCCGGCCCGAACGACAGATGGTCTCGTTGTCGCGGTCGATGCGATAGATAGGCTTCGGTTTGGTTCTAGTAGCCATTTACTGAGCTGCAAGAGCAATGGCCCCGGTCGTTGTGACTGCGGTGCCGCCGCCGGTGCCTCCCAAGATTAAACGCCCCCCTGTACAGACAAATAGCGCTCCTTCGCAGCAGTTGTCGTCTCCCTCTATTTCGGCCAAGAAGCCGCCTCCCGCAACTGCCCCTAGACAGAACCAACCTTTAAACCCTGCAAACGCAAGTGCAAATGGAACGCATGGCAGTTCAAATCGCCCTACCGCGCCTCGCTCGCGGCGTGATACTCTCAATACCTCTGGTGTTCGGGGCCAAAAAGCGAGTGCAGCGCTTAGATCGAGTGTCTTGGATCCGGGGAAAACGATGGCCCATTCGTTCGGACCTCGTCCTGAAGGTTTGGCTCCCCGCACCTACAAAGTACCTAGAATTGTATGCTCACACATTGCAGTTAAAGACGAGACCGCGTATATCTTAAAAACCTTTGCCGGAAACCCTCCGTCGCTGGTCCTCCATTTACACGCAAACCACTTTCGGTTCGACCAGCAAGACGGCACCTTCTCTTATAAATCACCCATGAGAATCTTTATAGAACATCTCCGTACCCGGACTGTGCCTCACGAGTTAATGCAGGACTTGACCGACGCCAGTGTACCGTTCTATGAAGGTTGCCTGATCGTTCAGGTACATGACCATAGATCAGTTGCACAGGCCAAGGAAGTAGCTCGACCAGTTTCTAAATCAAACTCCAGTCTTCCTTTCTCAATACACAACTCTAACCCATACATCACCCCCTCTCCTTATGTTCCATATCCTAAGGAAAATATGGACAGTGCTGAACAAATATCTTCGAATCAAGCGAAGTCAATATCCTCGGATGGAGAACTGGACAATAAGGAGAACGTCAACACACAAGATTCTGGCTTGAACACGCAGAACAACAAAGATGCACCGAAAGTTGCGAAAGTGACTACTGTCGTACTTCACCCGACACCAGAGAGTTTACATAGGGATCTGATGATCAAGGCGACAACGCCCAAGGGATCTGGAGATGGAAAAGTAGGTGCGGATACGTCTATGCCGCCACCTACACCCATGTCTGCAGTCCCACCCACCCCGTCTGCAGGTAGCATGCCACCACCAGCAAAGAAGCAGAGGCGAGAAAAAATGGAGATATGTGGTAGTGAACTCTATGCCTTTGAGTCACAAATTCTATTAGCTACGACTGCCCCGCTCCATCTGGAAGTTTCCAAGACCAAGGAAGATGCTATCGCCCGTATAATAGAGTTGTCTGACCCGAAACACTCCGAACCTCCTCCTAAACCCAAGACGAGGAAACGGACGGTAGCTGAAAGAGAAGCAGACAAAGCTTTGGCTGAAGAGCACGAGAAATATATGCTCACTTATGATGAACGTTTGTCATCGACAATCGGTTCTAACCCGGGAAGCACTGAGGCTGCGGATGGCAACAACTCATCGGGAACCTCCTCATTTGAGCCACGATTTGAGAGATTCAATATTCTTACAGTTATCAAGAAAGACCACGCTGAGAAGAAGGAACAAGAACGGCTGCGGCAAGCTGAGAACGAGCGCAAGATGGCCTTGCAAAAGCAACAGCAACAACAAGCAGCAGAGCAACAACAGCTCCAACAGCGGCAACATGCAGCGGAATTGGAAACTAAGCGCCGCGAAGAGGCTGCCCGGGCCTCCGCCGCTACTATGCGTATGCCACAAGACAATAACGCTCAACGGATGCTAGCCCAACAGCGCGCCCAACAATCCCAAGTTCAGCAGCAACAGCAACAGCAACAGCAACAAGCTCAGTCCCAAGCCACAGCTGCCGCCGCTGCTGTTGCTGCCCAGTCTCCACAAAATCAACAAATCAACCCTATGCCACAGGCTCCCCATGGGCATCCAGCACAGAATGGCGCCATGCCAAATGGTTTACCCAACGGTATCCCAGCCGCGCAAGCTCAGCGGTTCGCTCAAGGCGTATCACAGCCTCCTGTCTCCTCGCCTATACCACGACAAAACACACCGCAAAACATGTCGAGTCCCATGGTTGGCAATATGCCTATGTCACATCCTATGTCACAAACAAATTCCGGCATGGGAGGAAGTCCACCGAGACCGCCTTCAGTGGTCCAAAACCAAGTGCCCATGTCCGTCCCCATGGCTGCCAATATGTCGCAACGAGGCAGTCAACAAAGTCACCCCTCTAACACTCCTCGCATGCCGAGCGCCACTCCCCAAATTCCGCACGGTACCCCTATCAATCGGCCAGTACCGACTCCTCGCATGACCCAAGCCAGTCCACCACCGGGCATGGCGGCACATGGGTCGCCAATAGGCCAAAATATGCATATGGGCCATCAGAACATGGGTCAACCCATGACACAACAACAAATGATAATGGCACAACAGGCGCGGCAACGCGCTATCCAACATCAACAAAATCAGCAGCTTCAACAAGCCATGCAAAACAACATGATAAACGGCCAAAATCCACAATTACAACAGCAGCAGCAACAGCAGTTATTCCAACAGCAACAGCTCATACGCCAGCAAATGATGCTCAGCGGACAAGGCCAGGGCATGCTGAATCCTGCACAACAAGCGCAGCTGCGGTACCAAGCAGCACAGCAGGTGCAGATGCAGGGCCAGATGCAGGGCGCCATGGCAGGCCAGATGCCTGGATCTCATATGGGAAATCAAACCTTTGCTAATATGAATGGCATGAATCCAACTCAGGTAGCAATGATGCAACACCTACAGCAGCGGGGGCAAGTCAGGACTCCCATGAACATGCAACAGATGAATATGCAACAGATACGGGTGCGGCAACAACAGCTGTACCAATCATCTCTTCCTAACCTCATCAATCAGTTTGGTGGAGAGAACATGATTCCACCAGATGTTATGGAAAAATTCAGGCAAAGCTGCCTGAATAGGGCATCGCAGGATGTGGCTCGAATCCGTCAAATGCAAATACAACAACAACAGCAACAGCACCAGCAGGCGGTACAGCAGGCTGCTCAACAACAACAGCACCAGCAGCAGCAATTGGCACAACAAAATGACATGGGGAATATGGGCATGATGCAACAAGGCATGTAGAGCGAATCGAATGTGGCTCATCCCCATTTTAGATGGTGGAATACAAGGGAACCGTTGACGTTGGCCTAACGTCAAGCACGGGCCACTATCGTGTTTCGTTGTTTTCATTAACGATTGTCTGTCCTCGGACACGGCTATAGAGGAGAAAGAGGCGTTGAAAATGGCGAAGGCTTGGGCAGTTTGGCGTTCGGTACTTCATCACATGTCAGGTGGCGCAAGGTTTTTTTTTATTTTTACTATACCCCTTTTATGACGAATTCAAGACAAATGGTCTATTCTTTTCAGTCGACACTTGCCATACTTCTTCACTGTGATGATTGTCTGGCATTTGGGGCAAAACATCCCCCTATAGGCAATGGGTATGGGAGGGATGAACAGAATGTATGGTGTATCATCATGCGATGCATGACGCTAGAGTTGGGAATGCTTCCTACTCATTGAACTGGTGTAGGCATACTACACGAAATAGTTTGCGTAGTTATCGACACCGAATCGAACTTGCTAAAAAAAATTTGTCTTCCTGTCTTTATCATGCTGTGCTCTGGTAGACCTAATATGACTGAATCCTATCTGCACATGTATTGAGACGCTCTAGTCTCGAAGACGCTGTGATACCTAACAACAGTTGTCGGTCCAGGCGGAGGTAGAGAGGCACGTGATATAGATACTGTGCGGAAATGGAATGATACTGTATGGGCAATAGTGCATAGACAGGAACAGGCTTAGGTAAGGCACTGTCCAGCCCCTGCACATGATGACCGATGACGATACTAACCCATGCTGTATGTATGGCCTTAGCCACGCCCGTTCCGGTGACCTAACTAAGCAGCCTCGAAGTTGTCATATGCCATTTCCTGCCGCATAGTAGGCAGGCACCCAGATACCTGGATTCTGGATACAGCGTTCTTACTTATTAGTAACGACGTATTCTTGTCTCTGGAGCACTGCTGGCTACGGTATCCAACTTGACCCAAACTTCGACGAGCAGAGAAGGTGACAGTCATCTCCCTGCTCCGTACCAGCGACGCGCATAGAGCGACGCTCAAGGTTATCCTGCTCATCCTACATCTATTCACATTCACTTGTCCCATACCACTTATCTGATCCCCTGTCGCTGTCCTCCAGCCTCACCTTTGATCCATCTACGTATACCTTTCTCCCTCCCCTTAATACGCTATACCTTTACATCGACAAGCTCTGTAGAGCTATTCGATCGACCCATTTATTTTTCCTCCGTGCTTCGACCGCGACAGCCTTTGGCGTTCCTCCCCCTCCACGTCAACGTAATCCGATTCCGCCGCCTTAGCCTATCAAACTCACCCGACTTTCCAAATGAAGTTCTCTACGATACCATACGCGGATGCCGCGTTAATGCTCTCCTTTCTTCTAGCGCCGTTGCCCAGTGCCGCCATGTTCAGGTGCGATAACGTCGTGTCGGATGGGCAAGCTTTCAACCTCAAGGCGCTGGGAGGGCCTCACTCTGTTGTGACAAGCCAGGACAACGGCAATCATCTAATTAACACAACATACACTATCGATATTTGCGCACCTTTAAAAAAGAAAGGCAGCGTCCCCAAAGGCGAAGCTTGCCCGAACGGCTCCCGAGGTAAGTCGTCAGACTGATGCCCCCTTCTCGAAAGCAGTCTAACCCGAGCAGTATGTGCAATCAAGCACTTTATCAAAGACGAAATCAATGAAGTCTTTGAAGCAATCCCTCTGGCTGGCGACCTGGGAATTCATGGTGGTTATCCTCTCGATCCCGAACAGTCGCGACTTAGTAAGGTTGACCCAGACTCGGGTAAGGAGGGGCTACAGGTTATTTTCAAAGGAGGTTTCTTCATCCCCGAAAACCACGTCAAACGCAAGCAGCAAACAGTCATCGATTTCGTCTGTAACAAGGAGCTCGACGGCACTGAGGGCGAGCACGATACAGAAGACAAATACGAACCCGTCCAGGATACTGTGAAGGCCAGGGCCGAAGATGATGGCGGCGAAGACGAGGATAAGGATGGAGAAGAAGGCACCCCGCCCAAAGAGATACAATTAGGCTTGGACAAGAATCCCAGCCTCCGTTTCGACCGCTACGGCCCTAGTGATAGCGACACCAACGTGGACGTCTTACATCTGACCTGGTCCTCCAAGTACGTTTGCGAAAGCAAGGCCGACGACGGTAAAAATGGGGATGGCGACGATGGTGGTAACGAAGACGGAGATGGAGAAACAAAGAAACCCAGCTCACACTGGGGCTTTTTCACCTGGATTGTGGTTCTGTAAGTTTATAGGGTAGATTTCCCTCCAATTATTACATAATGTGCTAACCGTACGCCAAGTGTGTTTTTCGGTACAGCAGCTTACTTGATCTTCGGTTCCTGGCTCAACTACACTCGCTACGGAGCACGCGGCTGGGATCTACTGCCTCACGGCGATACCATCCGCGACATTCCCTACTTAATGAAGGACTGGGCAAGACGCGTGCTAAACACAGTGCAAGGAAGCGGAAGTCGCGGAGGCTATAGTGCGGTCTAAGGTGGTGATGGGCATGGCGTTCGTTGAACATGCAATTGATCATCTTGAGCTCGGATGACGCGAGCTCGACTAATAGTGTTTACATATATGAGGATCCAAGCAAGAAGCTGTTTCTAGTCTTGGGTAAGGTCGCATAGACAGGGAATTCATTTTGCTCGGATCGATGCATGTGGCTTTGGAAGGCGTTCATTCTCTCCCTCCCTTTTTTTTTCTTTTTTTTCTTGCAGTTCTCGATAGATGATGACTACTCGGTGTATACAATACTGTACATATGTTCCGGTTTATTCTCATGTAGCGTCTGCATTATTATTCGAATCTTGCAAGCGCCGATTACTTGGTGCAGTTAGAGAACCTTTTTTTTTTTTATCACGCGTCGTCTATTTCCTGAACCTGTCTCTATTTTCGAGCCGGGCCTGTGTATATTTTGGCTAGTACGTCGAAAGCCTATTGGACCTACTCGTTTTGAGACCCCCACTATGCCGCCGTCGGGCGACTATCGAGATGCTCTGGAGTTTGGATAGACTCTCGGGGCTGTACTCAAGGATTGCCGGTGCTTGCCGCTGTGCGCGGGCCGACTGCCGGACCCTGCCGTCCGTAGTTCATGTCCTCCAGGACAGTAAGTATGTGTTTTTTACTGGACATAACCGGAAGGCGGCACTGTAGGCATATGCGGAAAAGTTATATAAGAAGATACCTACTACCTACAGAGTACTACTTACTACCTGTATATACTAGGTAGTCTGCCCAAGAGAGTTCGAGTTTCTATCTGCATAGAAACATGCTCGCCTTAAAACAGGATATAGAAGAAAAAAAGAGAAGAAAAAAGAGAAAGAAAAAAAAAAAAAAAAAAAGCCAATGCAGCCATTCAACTACCTAACCTATATGCGCAAAGGGACCGGCAGTCGACAGCTGAAGAGGGGCAGGGTGGCCTGATAGAAACACCTCACGGTGGAACACCCCTGTCCATCCGACTTTCGCTCAACCGACAGGCAAGGACCTCGGGAAGCTAGCCAGACTACCGGTACCGTAGGGGTGTGTGTTCATACCTAACCTCCGAGCTCACTCGCCTCATGTATCTTACGAATCTTACGACTTATCAGTCTGACGATTGGCGAGGGCATCTTTCGATTTTGTAACGTTTGTAGTCTGGTTGTCTGTACCTATAAATACTAGCCATGGCTAAGAGGCAGCTGCATCGGCTCGCTTTGATGCGGCCGCGCTTATCTCAAGCTTCACATTCACCGTCTTTGCGCCGTGCCTTCACTCCTCAGGCGAGCAACAACCAAAGCTCGCGCCGGGCGCAAAACCTTCTAATAGCTGCCATTGGAGCTGTCTGCATATCAGGGGCAGCCTACAAAATGGTAAGACTACCCGGGAGTCCCCCATTGGTGTAAGGGGGCCGCCCAATTGACTCGAATCCGTCTTGCTACACAGGCCGTCCAGAACCCCACCAAATTCGATGCGCTCTCCCTCGCCGAACTGGACGAGCGCAACAAACGCGAGCACGGCATAACCGACGAGTCGCCATTGCGTCTACGCATGGAGAAGTTCATACGTGAGCAACAAAAAGAGATTGTCTATGCGCTCGAGCAGGTCGACGGCATGAGGTTTCGCGAAGATACCTGGACACGTCCGAATGGCGGGGGTGGTCTGTCCTGCGTTCTGCAAGAGGGCAACGTGTTTGAGAAGGCTGGTGTGAACATCAGTGTTGTGTACGGAACCTTGCCTAAGCCGGCCATTGAAAAGATGAGGGAAGACCACAAGAGCGTAGCGGCCGAGGTTGACAACCTCGACTTCTACGCCCTCGGCCTCAGCTTAGTCCTGCACCCGCGGAACCCCATGGCGCCGACGGTGCACTTGAACTATAGATACTTCGAAACGATGCGACCAGACGGAACGCCGCAGGCCTGGTGGTTCGGTGGCGGTAGTGATCTGACACCGAGTTACCTTTTCGACGAGGACGCAGTCCACTTTCACAAGACCCTGAAGGAGGCATGCGACAAGCACGACAAGGATTACTACCCTCGGTTCAAGAAGTGGTGCGATGAGTACTTCTCTAATAAACATCGTGGAGAGTCGCGCGGCATTGGCGGTATATTCTTCGACGACTTGGACGACACAGTGGCCGACTCGGAGAATACCTTCTCCTTCATCCAGGACTGCCTAAAGAGCTTCCTACCGTCGTACCTCCCTATCATTGAGAAGAGAAAAGACATGCCGTTCACTGAGAAGGAAAAGGAGTGGCAGCAAGTCCGCCGAGGGAGATATGTCGAGTTCAACCTCGTACACGACCGAGGTACTTCCTTCGGCCTAAACGTTCCCGGCTCAAGAGTCGAGAGCATTTTGATGAGCCTGCCATTAACAGCATCATGGCGTTATATGTACGAGCCGGAACCACGAAGCCGCGAGCAACGCCTCGTAGATGTCTTAAGAGAACCGAAAGAATGGGTATGATGCTCAAAATATAGAATAGAGTGGTGTGACTCCTGTCGAAATGTACATCTACGTATCCAAAATGGCTTGGGTTTGTCCAAAGAAAAAAGAAAAAAGAAAACCTACTTATTCATCTGTAGATATAACTTTTAGAGTATTGATCTATTTGGACAGCACAAGTTTCAATCAATGGCAGTCGCTGCGCTCGCAGTGATTTGGCATAGTGCAATTATGTAGAACCCCAGGCAGGCATCGACGAGCTGCGTAATCGCTCTTGACCAAGCTTCTTCTGCTTACCTTTCGAGCAGGTCCCGTTGCAACGCAAGATTTCGTCGGGCATGAATCACAAAAATTGGCAGTCAACATACACACTCTCTACCATTCTCTAAGAGAATCGAAGCTGTCTACTATTCCGACTTTTTCTTTTCCCTCGCCACGCTTTTCCTGGGCTGCGCCAACTTGGAAAGACTTACCCCGCCATCGAATTTCCTACACCTGGGTCAAGTAGGTAACAACCTACTCATCAGGCAAGGACAGAACAAACACGTCTGTCTACCATTATATCTCGTAGGCATACCAACGAGCTAAGACTTGGCTCCTACCTATACTCACTTACCAGTCCGGCAAAAAAAAAAAAAAAAACGAAAAATGTCCAACAGGTGAAAAGAAGTACTTCGTTCCGCTAGAGTCGGACCCAGAGCTCTTCACCGAGCTGATCCACACACTCGGGGTATCCAAGCACCTGGCCTTCCACGATCTCCTCACGCTCTCGCCCTCGGAGACCGAGCTCCTGTCCTTCGTCCCGCGGCCCGCGCTAGCGCTCATCGTCGTCGTACCCGCACCGCATGGATACGCGGCGCGCCTCGGCGAAGAGGAGAAGGATATCCCGCTACATGATAAGAGCGGCGATGGCGAGGATGTCATGTTTTGGTATCAGACTATCGGGAATGCGTGTGGCTTGTATGCCACGCTGCATGCTGTTAGCAATGGGGAGGCAAGGGGTTTCATCGGTGAGTGAGTGAGCATTGAAATAAAATTTCTTATCCCGTACCCCTTACCCCTAATGCCTCGACATTACTAGGATGATGGCTAGGAACAGACGTTAGGAAGAGCTGTGTCAGTGGTTGCTTAGTATTGTCTGTTGAACGCCGTCTACCTAATGACGGTGTCGGTCTCTTTTTGTCTTTTCTTTCTTACTAACACCCTGCCTTTCCTCCCCCCTAGAACCATCTACACACATCGCACGCCTAATCGAGCACTGTGCCCCCCTAAACAGCGCTCAGCGCATCATCGCCCTAGAATCCGACGACCAGCTAGCCGCAGCGCACGCCTCTGTCGCGCTGCGCGGCAGCACAGCGCCGCCGGAGGATATCACGGTCGAGCCGGAGTTTGCGTACATGACATTTGTGAAGTCGCACAAGACTGGGAGACTGTATCAGCTCGAGGGCTGTCGGAAGGGCCCCGTTGATCTAGACTGTGTGTTGACTGAGGACGAGGACATGCTTTCTCAGAAGGCGTTAGATGCTGTGAGGAGCTTCGCCGAGGAGGCGGGGAAGGGGGCGGCGGTTGGGTATAGTGCTTTGGCGTTGAGTGTTACTGGGAGAGGTGAGTAGGTAGTAGAAGATGTCAAATAGTACTGGTGCGGGTTATGGGAGGTACTTGGGCAGTCAGAATATCTGTCGGTATGCTGGCATATTCGCCGATACTACGAGGAAAGGAAAGCATCTATGACGCTAGAGTCTCTCCTTAGTACGCGATAGTTTGGTGTTTGAACTTGTTATTTCAAGTATCTCGCCACCTCTTTCCCGAGTTGGCACGCTAGATAATCAAGAGAATGTCCTCCTTGGAAAAGATCTAGTCATATGGCCTAGCTATATCAATGCCGTTGGAAACATAATAGGTAATCAATCGGTCGAGTGTTCAAGTAATAACTGTCAATTTCCACCGGTGGGAGTCCATGAACAGCGTTGATTGGGTTCATCAGACTCGTTACCCCTTTTCCACTAGGCTGCTTGACACGTATCTGCAGACCAGAAACGCCGCGACAGGTCTCACATCTCTATTTTACGAAGATTGACCACCAATGCGAGATAATTTTAGTAGGCATATACCGGGTGAATGGACCGCTGTCCACGATTACATACGTGGAAGGGAGCTCGTATGATAGATATCCTTATCATATTGAATCATTTTGTATCATATCCATCTCGTTTTAGTCTTTTTGCTATCTACTGCATTCCTCTCATCCTCAGTA
Organism: Xylaria sp. MSU_SB201401; assembly: GCA_002288965.1. Classification (NCBI taxonomy): domain Eukaryota; kingdom Fungi; phylum Ascomycota; class Sordariomycetes; order Xylariales; family Xylariaceae; genus Xylaria; species Xylaria sp. MSU_SB201401. The sequence continues at coordinate 181,171 of NPFG01000021.1, forward strand.
TTTCATATGTCGGCAATATTGTCCTAATGGTTCCATCTCATACAAATTTGCTTTAGATGGCGAGAATAGTTCTCGTATCGTAAGGGCTACGGTGCGTCTGAGGGCTTGAGGATAGCAGACAGCTAGAGCCCAATTCTAATACATAAAGTGAGGATACCAGTTATCATCAGAAGACACATCTGACCAATGTATGATAATCAGCAGCCATTTATCCTAAATATCATTTGCTGCGGCTGTATGAAGAATGAATATCTATCATCGTACATTTGCCATGCTCCTCCCATAGGTAACTCACCGTCTCAGCTTACCTAATTAAAGGCCTACCTCTCTAAAAGCAAGTCAATCAACATACCAATATCGAGATAAGCCCTACGGAGCACCGCCCCGCATCTAGATCACAGACCCACTTGTAAGGTAGTGCCAAGGAATGAATCATAATGGTTCATCCACTTAAAAGCGTTGTTCGTCTGACTTGCGCGCTGCACGTCACCCGCTCTAGGAATAGCGCACTATGATTCATGCTCGCTCATCGTCTAGGTACTCTGCTCCACCCGTGAGGAAGTTGGGTTGTGGATACCGACAGCCACTGTTGATAGGTACCTAGTAGTATGCGTACTCTTACTGTATGTGTCGGTAACTAAATGCTCTGGTTTGTAGCTCTTGCTTGTCTCTAGGCGTAGGTAGGTAACATGTTTTTGGAATTTGGTTTTCTGAAAATTACAAACAACAGCGTATCCGGATACCTCGGGGAATCTGTCCGGGCAGGGGAGAGTTTGAGGACAAACACGCACGTAGTGGAGAAGTAAACAGGATGAAATCATACGCAGTCAGTTGCGATGTGAAATAAGCCATAGTGATAGAAATTGCAAGACTACAGCTATAGAAGTGAGGAAACTCCAGTATAAAATGCGAATTTGAACAACAATGCAAGTAGAGATGCCCTCAAGCAGTGATATGAAAAGCAATATCGTGGTGCGCCGTTGCCCCATGAGACGAACATGTTAAGATGTGAGGTACGTGTTTCAGGTCGTGATTGAGGCTTCAAGGCTTATGGTGCAGGTGGACGAGATATGATGACAAGGCGTTCCCTATATCGAGTTGATGGAAAGACATAAACATCACGAGTGAGAATACACAATGAGCCGACATCGTCTGAAAGCAAAGACATATTATATTTTCAATCTCGAGGCTATCCCCTTAACTCCCAAAAAGACAAAAGACCGACTGGCTAACTAATCTCCCCGAGACTCTCCAGACTTCATCTGCAACATGGACCTCAAAGCGGCAGCTTCAGCCTCCTGACGCGCAAGGCGAAGCTTCAAGTCATCCCGTTCCTGTTTGACCTCGTCAAGCTCGGCTTCCAGTTCGTTGATGCGGTCGATCCGCTTCTGACGGTATTTGCGAGCGGCAACATTGTTTCTCTGACGCTTGAGTGCGACGACGTCGTCGACTGGAGGAGAGCGTCGTTTTCTTGATGTGGGTTGCTGAGCTTGATCATAGTTAGGTGTGGGGGGTGACATGGAATAGTGATCCAGGTGAGGGGTGGGTATCGTTGTTGCTGATGGCATGTTGGAGATGGGTAATGGGGGGAAGAAGAGAGTTGAGTCGCCAGAAGGCAGGATGTCTGCGGGGGGGGAGTGGTGTCAGTTAAACTCATGGACCAAAACTAGGTAACAAGTAACAGGTGGAGTTATCTTTGTCTAGATAGGGCCTGAATGGGCGGGATAGATGACTCACCGTCTAGGCTTGCGGGTGACAGCTCGCTTCCACCAAGGATGGGTGTTGTCTCATGTGACGAACCCAAGTCGGTAAGCGACCAATCTATCGCCAAGTCGAGTCCTCCATTAAAAGTGCCGTCGCCCTCGCCTCCGCTCGAATTGCCGTCTCCTAGTCCGTATCCGTAGAGCCAATCATTCGTTAGGGGTGCGACGGATGCGCAGTCGCCCCCGAAGGACTGGAAGAGGTCCGCGGTAGGCTCAAACGCGGAGCTCTCCCAGCCCGGACATTGACTAAGTTGACTCGAAGAAGGCGCGCTGACACGGTGGACAGAACGCGAAGATGGCCTGACTGGCTGGGAATGCGGCGCGAGTAATTGTCGACTGCATGATGATATAGTGGGATGGCCTCCTTGTGAGGCCTGGTGAAAACTATCGGAACAAGTAGGGGGGATTGTTCAGTGGCGCCGTTCTTCTCTCGAACGGCGGAGAAGTAAGGGTTGGATTGGGGTTGAGTCCCAGAAAGTGGTTGAGGAAGAAAGAGGAGAGTCAAAAGATGAGGGGAGGGCAGATGAGCGGCGTTTTGTGCCTGTTGTTCCATGCCCAGACGGAGCCCTTGTCTCCCATACTCCGGTGGGAAGTTCTAGGGATTCGATAAAGCGATTACCGGATATTACGATATTAGACGGTAGTTCTCGCAGATCCCGTCGTGCAACTGCTTCTTGGCGTCTCTCCTCTTGTAGCTGTGGGGCCATCTACTAAGGAAATGGACAAAGCTGCAGGCACAGCCGCGACTGTACACCGTAACTTTCAGGCCTTGGTGTGCCGCTACTGCGCGTTCCGTCATCCCGTTGAATGGCTGTACTCCCCCTCAAACCCACCTCCTGGATTTCCTTAGGTATCCTCCAATGTACCTGATGTACAGTCCTTTGGTGATAAGGTACGAAGCCAGGTACATACCAGATACGTAATCGTAATCAATCCAGTCTATTCTGAACTGCCCCACGGTCGGGTCAGCATCTCGCAGCAAGATCTCCAGAAGCTCACTTGCGGTAACACTTTGCGACTAGCAATTCTATTCTAGCAAATTCTTATCTGGCCAGCGCAGCCGCCCATGCCCCAGAAGAAGAAGGAATCTCCGCCATGATCAACGCGGTCTTGGTCTTCAACGGCCAAGGTCAGCCTCGCCTGACCAAGTTCTACACCCAGCTGGTACGTGACTTGGGTACTAGATATTTCCCACAGCAGACATAGCCAAAGTTGTACAATGAATCCACCTCACGGGGCTGCCGACTCTGACATGACATAACGCGGCTTAGGAAACGAGTATCCAGCAGCGTCTTCTCTCCGAGATCTTTGCGCTCGTGTCGAACAGACCAAGCGGCGCGTGCAACTTCCTCCCGTTACCCCCTCTACTTGCAGCCTCGGGCACGTCGCAATCGTCGTCCGAGCAGCACAATGACGTCCCATCGCTCGTAACATACCGCAACTACGCGACGCTTTACTTCATTGTCATCTCCACGTCGACCGAGTCACCCCTGGCGCTGCTAGATCTCATTCAGGTCTACGTCGAAGCCCTGGATAAGCTGTTCGAGAATGTCTGTGAGCTAGACCTCATTTTCAACTTCGAGACACTGCATGCTGCCCTCAGTGAGATGATCGTCGGCGGTGTTGTCATCGAGACGAACCTCGACCGCATTGTCGCAGGTGTCAAGGCCCAGGGCACCGTTGCCAAGCGACCTGTCAACGAATCGAGGAGCGCAGGGCTAGGGGCCACTCTAAACATGGGCGGTAACTTTGGCGGTAATTTCGTCTGGCCGGGTCGGTAGTCTGCGAGCATCGCGGTACGGGAATACGCATTCATGGAGTTCAGTGGCGTTTCTTAGTGGACTCTTTGGCTTGAAACAACGGGAAAATCGCATTCTGGATACGGCGAGTTTTGTCTTTGGCATAATGTTCATACACACTCTGTAACATGATGAAACGTGGTATCTTAATAATCCGGAACTCCGCCCCAATGCATTCATATGTGAGAGGTCTGTAATGTACAAAGATGTCTATCATTTCTGGCTTGCTGTCGTGGGGATATCGGGACTTTGCCGTACATGTCGCTGTTCTGGGGAAAGGGCATCTATGGCACCCCAGAATCGACTCCGAATCTGCCTCACAATTAGCTCTTCTAAATACAAAAGACTCTTGGGCCGGGATGAGGGGGAGCACATACACCTTCAAAGGGCTGTTTTTCTGTGTTCCAGTCCATAAACAAGACTGAGTATACGAGAACAACTTCAAGGGCGCGAAAAAGTTAGCATATATGAATTCACTGTGACGCCATGTAGCAGTAGAGACTCACACGTCACGCTCCCCAGTTGCGCCAGTCTGACGAATTTGTCCCAGCGCGGCCGCGCCGTCGCCAGCCTCACGCGCCGCTTGTAGCGCTTCTCGAACCGGAACTGCTCCTTCTTGGAGAGCTTCGAGAAATCCGGGGGCCACATCTTCTTCGGCCTGTACCGGTTACTAGCGTAAACGCCCGCATTGGTCGCATTGCGTAGCTTCGGCGCAGCGGGCGGGCCACCACTCGTCACTATTCGTCTTACGAGTGGGGGAAGCATTTTGTCCCTGTAGATTGTTAAATGTCAAACTGCGGTGGCTATAGGACACACCGGCGGCGATAGCACTCTTCGCGATGCGAGGGATTGAGTAGGTATGCTGAGGCTCAAACCTGGAAACGACTTGGTGCGGCTTGGCCTTCCTACATATCATTTTTATTGCATAGAACGACCCGGATAGATGCATAATTTTTGAAATATGTATGTTATCTAGATGAAGAACATCTCACCTACCGACTGATCCTACAGCCAACATGAGCACTTGATCTGGACTGGCAACAGTGAAATGCATATATTTATTTGAAAGGCTAGGCTATACGTGTGATGGGAGATGGGGTATGGCAAGTTACACAAAGATGACGAGATGAAAGCATTGCTGCTTTTCTGCGCGCTAGACAGTGTTCGCTTCCATTATCATAAGCTACATCATCGTCCATGAGCCGTTATACCGTAGACTTGCGTGGTGCTAATCTGCTTTATTATCTATTAACAAGTGGTGTGTTTGCCAAACATGGCGCTCTCCTGAATATAATGTCTTAGTTGTCTTGCTGTTTTTGCTCTGGAGGAAGCAGAGCAGCGATGGTCCTTTCCAGTTTAACCACGTGTTCAAACATTTTTAACGCTCTTGTATTCACTTCGGGTGGCAAGTGGAACGGCAATTACGAGCCGCGGGTGTTGTAGGTACTCCACCAAATGCCCACGTTCGCGGCGACGACGAGGTCAAGCATCTTCAAACCCTCATCAAAGATGATCAGCTTGCCCATCTTGGCTCGCTTGCCCCTATTTCCCCCACCCGCCTTTTCTCGTCCGAGGCTCATGTCGAACTGGAAGTCTCCATCATCGCTATCGTCGAGACCCTGCGCCTTTGCCACCATTTTATTGAATTGGCTCTGCAGATGATCTCGTGTCCTCATGCCGCCCTCCGTGAATTTCTTATCCGCTAAGAGTTCATTGCTAGGGAGATTGAAGCGTAACTCGCTGATGGGTCGTGAGCTATCTACCTTCTCGTCTCCGTGTTCGGGATCAGACCCGTCGACAAGGGGGTTGTATACCCCACCGCCGTAGGAGGGGAGTATGTGTCTACATTTCAGAGTGCGTCCGGCTTTTCCGGTCACAAACTCACAGCGCCCATCCCAGGGGCTATAAAAGACATAGCCCCTCGACTTCAGACCTGGCGCAGGCTGTGTGATTATCGGGGCATCGCTGCCATCAAAGTCCCCTCCAAACGACCCCATTGATGTTTGACTCCCGCCCCGACTATGCCCGATACGATTAGGAGGAGGACCAGATCGACTATCGTCCACTGAGCTGTGGCTTCGGAAGCGTTGTTTAAGGGTGGCCGTAAACGATGGCGAATATGTCATGAGAACTTGGCGCTCGAATGCGCCCGAGGCAGGCATACCCGTCGGGATGTTACGGAACTGGCTTGTCGGGGAAGCTCCGCTGCCGGGCCGTAGGTCAAGGCTCTCTCGCAGCCCAGCTTCCCCTCCGGCTGGCATACCGCGAAACTTGGCATACCCAGATGTCTCCAGGTGGATCTGAATGGAGGGATATGCCGGAGGACGTTTTTCCTCGTCTAGGAGATCGGGGTTTTCAAGCTGGAACGAGGCGAGTTTCCCAACATTCCATTGTTGCCCTGAGCTCGGGTCTCTTCGGATCAGCGTTAAAGAGAAAGGGGTGAATGGCCGGCGCCACGTAGGTGACGAAACCGGTGCAGTCGCCGTATTAACGTGGTCTGCATGAGGAGTATCGAGGAATTCGGGAGGGAAAGGTCTGCCCCCTGGACGAGGGGGAAGTGATGGGGGGTGGTCCTCGAAGTGGGGTGAATGTAATAGTCGGGGTTTACTAGGCAATGATGGGGGGTCGTGTCTTGTTGCGTCAAAAGCAGGTGATTGAGGTTGAGGTTTGAGAGCCACGTCATGGCCGGCTGGTGTCGGTGTGGGAGTAAGTACGTGATGTTTAGACTGTCCTTCCAAGACTGTCTGCGACACAGGTTTCCGTGTTGGAGACTCATAGCCCCGGTTTTCCTTTCCTGAAGGGGCCGCCGGCGCACCCGGCGCAATTCCTGACGCGGGCCGACCCGGCGTATTGGGGATGGGCTTTCGGCGAATTTGAGGCCTCGGGCTTTCTTCTCTCGTCCTGGGAGAAGAGGGATGCCAAGACTGATTCGGAGGTGTCAAGGGCTCATCCTCAGACTGGAAATGAACGTAGTAAAGCGAGCTAGCAACATCCTCGGCTGTAACGTTCTTGATCTGCGGCTTTAATGTCGATAATATTATATCTACGACAGTCAGCTGAATCCAGGCATACGGCTCAATGTAGCTCTGTGGACGTACCCTGCGTTCCTGGAACCCTCGAGATGTAGAGTGTAAGCGGGTCCTGTCTTGCTTCGTTGGGTCTCGTTGGGTACTGAGGAGGGTTGGCGGCCAGTTGATTCAAGGCGGCTAGAGACCGAGCCTCAACATACTCGCTCATAGCTAGCAAGTGAGCACTACGGTGAGGGCGATAATACAGCCGTGCTCTCGCGAAGGCGCGATCAGTAATCTGTCTGTACTCCAGTCGACACCTTTGTTCCGGATGTGACAGCAAGACGGGAAGGGAACGCAAGAGACTTTCTGCGGGTATCCGTCTTAATTTATGAGCATGTCAAACACGGTATGAGCCTCGGGTGAAGCAGTGCAGCATTAGGCTTCAATAAGACAGGTAGGTGCGTGCATAGGGGTTCGCAGGCTGGGAAGAGATAGCTCACCAAGACAGGCTACAAGATAATGGATTAATATAGGTATTGGGCGACGCGGCGTAAATCAATCAATCAATCAATCACACCCTGGGGAATGTGGACAGGTATTTAGTGGCGAGCGCTGCACAGTTAGCCCGCTCAGCTTTCGCCGTGATACGTCAGCCCCGTGGCTGAGCTGGGTCTGCTGGAGTATAGTATAGGTTTGCAGTAAATAACAACATGTTTTGAATGTTTTAGCTTCCATTATAATTCAAGCTGTATGGGTTCAGTCACGCATTGGAGGTTATTGACGGATTGGAGTTACTCAGTAGGCTCCTGTCAAACTCCCTACCCAGTAGGTAGCCAGGTACCTACAGGTAGGTAAGGTGTAAGTAAGCACGGAGGGGTAGGTATATATAAAGTAGCCACAGTGCTAGGGCACTAGGTCCAACTATCCCATCTACAACTACAATACAATCACAATGGCCATACCATAACACAGCGGGTACAGCCGGCCGCATGCACAACTTGGAATTAATCGTGGTCGTAATGACGTACATACAGTGATAAACCAACCTTGAATCGTCCTATTGTAAGTGCGACAGGGAATATCCAATACGGAGTACCAGTTGTGTAGGATGCGATACTTCGTATCTGCTGTTGTGCATCTTGTCCGAGAAACCAGGGGACAAACAGTAGTTCAGCTCAAATCAAGGCCGCTCTTCTGAAACTACTAAAAAAAAAAAAAAAAAAACATCGCATCTATCAATTACTCGACTAACGGAGTTATGAGTGCATAGGTATGTATATGCGTTTTGCCTCGTTGCTTTCTAGCCTCCGACCAACTCGACCAAGTATTTTAAAAATGGCATATATATAGATCACCTAGTATACGAATAGTAACCGCGCTAGACACACGAAAAACCCAAGCAAGTAGTAGTCGGAGTAAAAGCAATCATCACTCGTTGCCCTGAATACGCCGGCCCCAATCATCCCCTACTCTAAGGCTATCCACTACCACCACTCCCCGGCCTCGTCCGACTCTTTCTTCCTTCTGCCACCACACTTCCTTCTTCTCGGGCTGCTCCGCCTCAGACTCGCTGTCGGCCAGGCCACCATGGCCGCCATCAGCGCCGACAACAAGGATAATATCATGCCGTAGCCATGACTGAAGCTGGGTGACGAGAGTTCCATTTTCCCCGGCCAGTGAACCTTGGAGGTATATTACTTCAGGTTCGAGGTGGCGCAACATGTGCACGTAGCCACTTGACGTTGTGAATGGCATGATCATCGATTCTTTCTCGACGAGAGCGAGAGCTTGTGAATATGCAGCATTGAAAGCTGAGTTGGCTGAATTCGCCACTAGTCTAGTATGTACTGCGGTTAGCAGAGCCAATTGGCCACGGGGAGTGCTCAATGGATAGAACTTACAGAGGGCTCTTGGTTTCATCGCCTGGGGTCTGAGCCTGGTTATGACTTATGTTTGAGAATGATGAACTCAAAGAAGCCGGAGGTAGGTTACTTGCTTGTGTCTCGATACCGGTCTCCTTGATGCCTGGTGCGTAGATCAACACAAATAGTTTGACTTTAGAGAAGTCAACATTCCTAGGGATGTGCGATAAAATAGACTAGGGTAAGCAGTCAGCAAATACGGTCCTAGGAATGGTGATTATACAAGTTGGATTTCGGCGTACCGCATGTTCATGAAGTCCGGCTTCGTCAAAGTCGTCCACGTTTGTATCCGCTGACACGATGATGACGACTGTCTTGCGACGTTGTGCGGGTTCCTGAGGACGTGGAGACGACTTGGACGAGGGTTTCTCTCTGCGCGCCTCAGCCTCCTCGGACCAGGTTTCGTGATCTGCGTACGCATTCTTGTCCTCTTCTCGAATTGCAGCCAGGGCGCTGCCAACGGCGGCACCAACGCCAGCTACTCCTGCCGCGACGGTTTTGCCAGCATTAGAGAGAAATTGCTGCGGGCTCGGAGTCCGTCGCAGCGCGCCAGACATCTGCGCGCCCCAACCAGCAGCAGCACCGCTCGTCTCCGGATGGACATCTCCGACCCCATAGCTTATGTCGTCTGCCGTTATGGTTGGCTTTGTCGCAGACTGTTGCGCACTCCGAGTGTTTGCGCCGTATGGGGGGTTCTCGCCGTAGTCTGCATGTTCATAGTCGAGGTCGGCAGGCGCAGCATCGCTCTCCTCCTCTTCGTTGTTGCGCTGGCTCCATGCCCAGGCGGCGACTCCAACGGTGGCAATCGTAACAGTAACAGCAAGGGGGACCCAGTGGCTCCAGGCCCCCCTGCGACGGGATCTCGAGGACTCGTACGACGACATCTATTCCGGTGGGATCATGGCAATGCGCGCCAGAAGAGGCTGCCGCTTTTTCATATGTGATGGTGGACTCTTGATGCGGCACCGGTGACGCAAAGTTGTTGGAGATAGTCTGAACAGGGCAAGCTGGACATCAGGCGTGGTTGGGGGTGGCTGGCTCGCGTTGTTGATCGGAGTCGACTAGTTTACTTGGACCCCTGCTTGGCCGAGGCTCTGTCTCGTTGACCCAGCACTGACACGGGTACCTGCTCAGGTGTACGGTGTACATATACGCAACTCAGCCACAAGCCCCCGGCCTAGCCACTTCAGTGCAAGCCACATAGACATCCCACCACCTGGCCAGACCTGGCCATTATCGATAAGCCCGCTCTGGTGGTTAATGGTTAGTTAATAATGATGCCGGTTTCTACCATCATGTGCGCCATGCGAGATGACAATGATTGAGTGACGCCTTCTTGTCATAGGAGGCAGATCAAATTTTCATATAAACCCGGAGCCAAATTCGTATAGGTTTGTGGCTCTCTTACTATATTCCTCTAATTCTGCCATGACATAGAGCATCGTACTTACAAATAAGTGAGTCAGACTTGCCCCGCCAACGTTAAAGCAAGACTCAACGAGAGTCAACAAGGAGCGGGCTCCGAGGATCATAATATCCGGGTCACACCCAATTGCGTCTGGAAGAAGGGAAAAGGAGTCAAAGCTCTTGAAAATGCCACACGCTGTCTCAATGCCTGCAACAGGCCTGCAGGCTCTCATCCTGTGTGGCCCCGGCTCTTCCTTCCCAACCTTCACAGCAAACCCAGACGAGAATCCAAAGGCTCTGCTTCCCATCGCCAACCGGCCGATGGTATGGTATCCTGTTGATTTCTGTTATAGGACTGGAATTACAAGTAAGAAGCGCTCACTTTTTAGCCGTCGACTCTAGCCGTCGACTCTAGCCGTGCGGTTTGCTTGTGGAAACCTTCCAGATGATGAGGGTATGCGGGCGGATATAACACCAGTTACTTTCCTTTGGCGTTTCTCCTCTTAGATCTCTCTCTCTCTCTTATTTCTTTTTTTCTTTCCCTTTCCATTCTTCTCATCCTGAAGGCCTTGAAATGCTGCACAGTCGGAGTCTCTCGAGCTAATAAGAAACGTAGATATAAAACTGATCTGTCCACCGTCCGCAGCGGAGGCCATGACCACAGCGCTTAATACAAACCCCTTTTTAACCAATCTTCCTCATCCTCGTCCGGATCTAGTCTCACCACAAGGTCTGGGTTACAATACAGGTACTGCGGAGATACTCCGACTCCCCGAGATTAGGGACATTATCAAATGTGACCTGCTCGTCTTACCATGTGATCTTGTCTGTGAGATCGGGGGTGACAAGTTGCTGCAAGCTTGGATGGTCAAGGCTGCTAGTCTCCCCGACCTTCTCGGCGAGGGAACAGCCCCTTATCACAGTGGTGGGCTGGGAGTCTGGTACGAGACGAAAACAGCAACACCCATCAAGGGCGAGGAGACCGATTTCCTCGCTACCACTCCCATGCCGAAAGATCTAACCTCACCTAAGAATCACATACTACAACATCTATCATACTTGGCAATGTCTATGCCAACGGATTCACTCAATGATCTTGTCGAAGCCAGGAACGCCTTCCCCCTTCGACATGGCTTACTTCGCAAACATCCTAAGCTAAGGATATTGACAACACACAGAGATGCACATATCTACTTCCTACCAAAGTGGATAGTGGATTTCGTGAAAGAAAATGAGAAGCTGGAAACTATTGGGGAGGATGTTGTCGGATGGTGGGCAAAGGCTACATGGCAGACAGGACTACCCGAAAAACTTGGTTTGACCGATGTGTTGCAAGGTCGCGGATCAACTGCCCCTGACCACGATGATAGTCCCGCACTTCCTAGCGAGGTAGTGGACTCTCAAGGAAGCGGTAGCTCACCCTCTACAGAGACTGAAGATGTACACAACTCGGTTTTAAGCAAGCCGCCTCCGGCGTCGGTGCCGCCAGTCTTGGCATACATCCATCCATGTCAGCCCGATGGCCCTCTTCTACGTCGCGTTGACACGGCACAACTCCTTTTGGCAGTATCGTTGCGGCTAGCTAAGCTACCTCCGATTGAGGAAACAGGGTTAGATGCCGCATCCCCGTTTGCACATCCTAAAAAGGTTGCTTATCCTGACGGTGTCAAACCGCGGACTACCATTACCAGACAAGACTGCTTAATCGCCGATAACGTGATGGTTGACGAGAAAACATCTATTAAAGAGTGCGTTGTGGGAGCTAACTGTCAGATCAAAGAAGGTGCTAAACTTTTCCAATGTTTATTAATGGATGGTGTGGTAGTCGGAAAAGGTTGCAAGTTAACTCGCTGTATACTTGGTAAAAGGAGCGATATTGGCGAGGGTTCAATATTGACGGATTGCGAAGTCCAAGAGAATTTACTAGTTGAACCGAGGAGTAAGTTCCCATACTTTGGAACATACCAAACTAATACTAACACTAAAATAGCCGATGACAAGGACAATAAATTGATGAGCTCTTCCGGCCTGGAAGCAAGTGAACAAGATATGGAGGACGTGTTGCAAGAGTTCGGCGACGACCAGGCTAGTGAGCCAGCTTTCGGATAATCAAACGCATTAATCCTTTTTGTTCTCGTCAGCGAACATTTTCAGTCGCCAGCCGATATTTGATGCCGCGTTCTATTGATTCTCTCTACCTCGACCTGCGATTTGGGTGGCCACCTGATTGGATCTTAGCGAATGGCGCCCAATAGGACCTTCTGCAACTGAGTACAGTAGGTTTCACCGCCGCGATTTAGTATTGGAAAAATCAGACAGGTCATATCGAATGATGAGCACGGAAGCAGTCGTGATCTCGATTCCGCAACAGCCAAGCCCGCAATTAGTGTCTAGAGCCGTTTAACGATTCTCTAGATCCCGTGCGCTGAGTCTATAGCGCGTTTCCAGCCGGTGGTCTCATGGCGAGATGCAAATTACATTGCCAAATCAGTGCTTCTGTTTGTTAATCACTGCCACCAATTGGCGTTCGAAAGGCATCCATCATAACACTCCCCAACCGCTTTTTGAGACTTGGCCGATGCTACCTGGGATCTCACAGTGCCGTGCTTCTCACCGTTTTTATCTCGGCCTAATCGATGTGACTTCGCATCTAGTTAATATAAGCACCTTTTATCCACCTTTCTATAGCGATGGGATACCAATGCCATCCTATGAAGAGAATGTTTTGAATCGCACTTTGCGATGTGCCTAAATACCTAGCTTAGCATCTAGTCCTCGCATACAATCGATTCGGAAGATAGACGGATGATAATCTGGATGACCAGCGTGAACAAGTCAGGATCCTGGTCTTCGCGTACGAAGACCAGTAGATGATGCCAGTAGCGGTGACCTTACATCCATACGTCTGTTGGAGCGCCACTCAAGGCAGGGATTACACCAACCACTCGTTTCTCTGATCAAATACGCCGAGCAGGTGGAGTGAGATAAGGACGTTATGGCGCTAGATCTCCGGCCAGGATGTTTCGCCACCCGCTGCAGTGTGTAAATGCAAGACGTGAACCAGCGTTGTGACCGCGTCGTGGCATTTATCATCAGCCCACATGCACGTCACTGAGAAAGATATGACTAGTCACAGTAGATATTGCCAGTGATGAAAACATGTATTGCAGATAACTGAGAACCCGACTAGGCATGAGCGGCGCGTTCCGCCGTCTCCGCCGTCTCCCTCCACCTCTCTCATCTCAGGGCTTAGTTTTTCACTTCAACGTTGGAACGAGCGACCACTTCACGCAAAGACTTATAGTCTTTTTAGACATTTATAGCATAGTCCGTAGGACGCCACATTGCTGTTGAAATTATATAATGCATTTACAGGCTGACCCGTGAAGCCGTAATGCCATACACCGTGATACTTGAGCGATAGGTTCCCGCTAGAGGGGCGCACCGCAGCACTTCCAACTTGATACATCTGACGTCTGCAAATCCCCTGCAGAGTACGCCTTAGCCAAGCCCTCATTGGCTATTGGGAGCGCTGCTTTGATGCCCAAGGCAGCGGAGCAAACAGTCGAAGCAACTCCGCGAATGATTGGTCCTCGTGGGTAGGGCTAGGACAACTCCGCACCATGTGCTGCGGACATGCATATTGAGGGCTTTTCTGAGACTCGGCTCAGCGCTGTGTAACGAAGTCTACGAGAAGGCTATGTGCGAAGCAAGGTTATTTGAGTATGCGAAAAGGTCTTGAAAAAGCCTCTAGAGTTAGAGGTCCTGGGGGTCTATGATGGATGTCCGAGAGGTACTCGGCAAAAGATGCCTATCATGAACACATTACGAAAAAGTGAGTCTGCTAGGCCAAAGACCATCTAAGACAGAGAAATAGATTATAGCCAATAGAAATATAGTCATGTGTAGTGATGTGTGGCTGTGAGAGTCTCTACAATTCTACAAAAGTTCATCGGACAGTTTATACTAGATATCACCAACACAGTAGGTTTGTTATCTATTAATCCCCAAAGCACAGAATTGGCACTATGAATCTGGGTGTTCAGCTGTGATCCACAACGTTATTGTCTTTGATTATCTGTATACCTGCCACATCCCAGTTATATACAATAATTGAAGGAGGGCTGGTTTGTCAAGTCGCAGCACCGCCGCAAGTCTGCATGTCAGCTCAGTCACTTAGTGGACCCGACGTAGGTAGCCAGCCGAGACATTGTTAGTTGTCAAGTATCATGCCCTCTAACAACCAGATGCAACCATTGTTGCCACATCATATCTCGAAACTGCGGTGTGATATCCTTCCTGGTTAAAAGGCATTCCGCCGGGCGCACTGGATACTTAACAGGCCTTAATACAGGCTACATAGTTTATGTCTCATAAACTAAGCACACCTGATTGGCTCCAAATGCTCGAGTAAAGAGCGGAGTCACTTGTTCACGCTGGTCTCATTGCTCTAAACAGCCCATCCCCGTCGGCTGTAGCGAACATGTGAAGGTCATCTCCACTTACACATTTCTCAACTTGACTGAGCATAAACTCCTCGTGAGCAAGCATGGGGATATTCTCTAAACTGTGCCCGGCCGAGCCTGAAGCCGGTTTGGAGCAAGTAGATGATGCCCAATCCTCGGCGCTTTGCTAACGGCTCGGTGTGTTTTCTTCACCATCGGTCTAGGTATCCCCCGCTTTATAACCAAGGCCAACTTCGGGTTTTGAATGTTCTTGACTACGAATCTGTATCCTGGTCTCTGTCTTATCGCTCAATTTACCTATGTAGAGGCTAGCATGCAGGAAGTAGCAAGCAATAGCTATTGTCAACGCATCAGAAAGTGTAACACTTTTTCTTCCCGCGTATGTAGATTGAGAATATGAGTCACAGTCTTGTGCGTGATGATATCAATGTTCTGCCGCTCTGTTAAAGAAGGTAGTCTAGGTATCTAGCCAGCAGCTTCGCAAATTGATGCCCAGTTGTACCAAATAGTTAAATCCAATAGTCCAATGAGACATGAGAACATGGGCGGATGACTTCACAAAGTTTCCGACAATGCTGTCAACTTTCTTAGAATAGAGGTCTTCTCAGTAGTAATTAATCTGCAAAATACCAGGGTAAAAAGAGAGGAAGACGAGCTAAAGAGGGAATATTTCTCTCACTGTGTGAACAGACCGTCCTGAGATCGACATTAACGGCCTCGCTCCTTGTGTCCCTCCTTTCCACAGAGCCTGGTGGCGAAGCTTTCGACTCGCAAATAAGTATCGGGTGTGCTATATCCACATTCCTTGTTGTTTTTGTGCTCCAGACAGTGTACTACGCGTGTGGACGCAACACACTTCTCCGGGCCGGAGCAGTTGTAGTAGAATATCTCGAGACTGCACATGATTATGGCCTGTTTAAGGACGAGACAATCAATGGCTATCTGTGAAAAATAGGATATTCAAAGTGGCTTGAGGTTTGTTTCTTCTTACGAAGAGTGAAATGATGTTTGCCTGCTGGTGGCTTGCCTCTTTTTATAGCTTTTAGAGAGAGTCAAACACTTGCTAGGAGAAGTGGCTGTCCACCCTCCATTTTCAGGCGGTACCCAAGCATGGTTCAGAAAGAGGTATCCCGGCCTCGTGAGCCCGGGCAAACATATCTTCGTGTCTAGTCTTCCGCTTGCTTTTGGACTAATCCTGCGAAGTGAACATGCCAGATCAAACATTTGCATAGGCAAGCACCAGTCGGATACACGGATGACAATACGGAACGTCTGCTGGTCATTTCTCGGTCCCGGATGATCATGTGTACGATGCTGTTTATTTGTCCAGAGGATAGGTAATGAAGAACAGGCATTTGTTGACTTCTCCATATCTAGGACACTCGCTACACATTGTCTATCCGTAGCATCTGCCATGTCATAGTCGGCCCCCACGTGGTTAGGGGTGGCCTTATAGTGATTTGGTGTGACAAGAAGATGGAAGCATAGACTGATTAGGGACCCAATATATGCAGCGTGGTGCCGGGTGACATTAGCATCTATTTCACCATGCCCGTTTACCCGAGGACTACTTTAACTGACAAGAGTGTGATGAATATGAGCAAGACCTGCGCGTTTGGAAAAGATCCTAATACAAAAATAGCGTGTGCTTTTTGGAGTCGGAATTTTATTGCCTTGATAGTCGAGATGAGTGTTGCTGTAAATAGTGTTGAGTTCCACGCTTGTCCCGTATTGCTCAGTGCCTTTGATAATTTTGCATGGAATAACCTCGAGCGAGGTATACAAAAATACCTAGATTGGTTTTGTATGTGGTGGTACACCCCGGATTAAGCGTTTTCCATTGGTCCCGGGTTCGGCAGGGTATGGACATCTGTCGAACCCCTCCCCTGGTCGTTCTAGGTAGGGGTCAGGATGGGACACACCAATAGGGAGAATAACACATTGTTCAATAACGGTGCAATATCGCAAGGGATCTACTAATGATGGTGATACACCCCAAAGTGGTGCCCGCAAGACAGGGGGCGTATGGCTTGAAATTGTCTTATATATCGACGTTGGAGAGTGCCGATAGAGACAACAAATACAGCGAATGAAGACGATATCTAGCCTTGGTACGAGCAAGAAATGGCTTCAGGGGTAAAGAGTCTATGTTGAGACACGATAACATGTCACCCCCAACTACATAGATACGAACACAGAGGACTGGGGTGTACACTTTTATCGTCCTCTAGCCATTTGATGACAATACCCTGCAGTCTCGATGACTATACTGTACTTGTGCTGGTAGAGTATCTCGCAGACACATTTCAGGGCTGTGTACCGTGGCCAGCGATCACGCGCAGCTCACGAAACCGGCACTCTCTTGTCTGCCGATAGGCGAGGCCTCTACTGAGTTACAGTAGACACGGCCATGGTGTGTATGCATTGCTTACTCACTACCCATAGGTACAGTGGTATTCTCAACTCCTGGCCCGAGTTGGACTAGCTCCAGGTGAAGGACGAAATTGTTGTGTTGCCGTCGATCAGTGGGGCTTCCCTTTTTGCCACCCTGGACTTCTCTGATTAGTGTAGCCTCAGCTATTAGGTCGAGGCAAAGGTACGTCTTTTTAGTCCCTTCATGGATGCAGCACTTTCCAGTTCCAAGGTCCGGTCTACGGGTGTAGCACTGCTAACTGTCAAATCTCAGCAATTATAGCAGCGATAGTACAATACGGAGAACAATGAATTCGCAGTTGGGTACATCCGTGATCGGATATTTGGTAGTCAAGTGCTCGAGATGTAGCATTGTATCGAGACATGGGTGATCTGTGGAGCAGCCACACAAATACTCAAGCGACGAACAGCCGCCTGCAAGTCACTTTTCGCCCAAAAAGGAACTATGCCTTGGCCAAGACGGCGGCTCGCACCATCGTTGGACTTGCAGAAACGGTTCTAACCTACTCAGTACCATAGAAGCCCACTACATCCCGGCATATCTAAATACTTCCAAATCGGGAATTGTTGTTAAGGACGCTTTGGGCAAGCTTACAAGAACGACATGCTTTGATCAGTGGCATCGGTGCAAGACTAGTCCGATACGATTCTCATGTCCGTGCTAGAGAGTGTGTCCGTAGATTGAGCAGAGCAGTGTAAGGCACAGCGAAGGAAATGGCTGTTAGATCAGTAGATTTTTTGCTGTTTCTACAGCGGATCTGCTAAGCCACTCTGGGCACTGCTGGGGCTTTTATTTTTATATCTTTTATTCAACTCGCAACTCCCAACGGGCGCTTGCAAGATGAGACGACCATGAGCTAGTTACCAACAAGGGGAATAAGTATTAATAGTAGTAGGGTCTTGTCTAGGATCTAGTAGTTGTCTGCTAGATGTTAGCAGTATAAATGGGCCGCGAACATCGATACCAATCTACCGGAAAAGGAGCTGACCGGGGTATGATTAGGTGCATACTGTAGGTAATAGGTAAGCAGCCGGGCCATCGCGCAGATGTACGATGACGGCGCTCTTCCCGAGCAGGCATCGGACGCCCAAAAGAAAGACAGCACTCTGTCTCCACTCTCTGAGTGTGTTTTAGAACTCGGCGGGGACACATCGCGGGGCTATTTGCCGACTATAAAAATCCATTCCTAACTGTCCATTTGGCGGCGCGC
The DNA here is from genome assembly GCA_002288965.1 of Xylaria sp. MSU_SB201401. NCBI lineage: Eukaryota > Fungi > Ascomycota > Sordariomycetes > Xylariales > Xylariaceae > Xylaria > Xylaria sp. MSU_SB201401. The sequence goes on from NPFG01000021.1 coordinate 199,183, forward strand.
GTTACCCCTGATGTGGCGGGCGACAGGGTGGGCGCCTGCTATATAGCGCGTGTCTCACGATCTAGCCAACGACACACCGTACACACCGTGGCAGGAGACGTGCAGACAGAATGCGTTTCTTCTGCCAAGACCGGGCCATGGTACGCTGATCCATGAATGTTTGCTTCGCACCCCCGGTCAGTGCCTACCGGGCTGGGATGCTGTGTACCGTCGTGTTATCTTCTAGATCTAGTAATCCTCCATAATAGTACAGGAAACGAGGACGAGGCTGCTCTGGGGAAGAGTGTCTCCGATGGGCTGTTGGTTCTGGCGCATGGATGCTGATACTCCCCAGAGCGCCGGTACCACTGTGCCCTCCAGGGTGGAGAGAGGTATCTTGCACGAATTTGTCCAGCTGATCCGGCTCGAGACAACGCTCTTGTACAATGGCACAACTTGTAGATGGAACAACCTCTAAGTCGAGGTGGGTGGCTTGCCCACAAGAGCCGCCGCGTAGCCATGTTTTTCCACCTTTCTCCTAGTTGGCCGTCAATACTTAAGGCGATTGCACCCCCTTCCCTCCATGAGCCTTGCCCGCATTCCTCAACCTGACTTAAATCCCTTCCGGGCCGAACAAGCTCTCTATTGTCAAGACAGTTCTTAGGTATTTCGCCTAGCGTCCTTCGAAGAGGCCTTGAGCTATTCGATATCTCTTGTCCTCTCCTATATCTATCCATTACCTCTCCCGTCATTCCAGGCTATATCACCAGAAATATCCATACCAGCATTACCATTCCACGCACAATCTACAATGCACCAAAACACCGACTTCCCTTTGGGTGGTGAAGACCTTCACTGTGGCTCCTCTACCAGGAGTCTCTCTGTGGCGTCGGCTTCCGGCTCCGCTCCAAGTCCGTATACGCCAACATCCGGCCGGTCAACGCCGGCATACTTACCCATGATGATCGAGTCACTCAACCTCGATATGACAACATCCCATACGCTATACGGAAACAGTATGTCCCCAACGGGCGCAGAGCCCACCCAATATTTCGACATGGGATATTCTCAGTACCCACAACAACTGGTTACTCCGCCTGGCGAGCACCCCCCTATCCAGTTCATTCACGAGGGCTACAATCAGTACGACCCCATGCCAGCATACTCATTCTTGGCGGAGTCGCAGCCATTGCTTGACGGGAAGGTTATCAACGGGGTAAGCCCTTCCATGAGTGGAGGGTTCTACCCCCCCTCATATTACTCGGTGCAGGAGCGCAGTGCGGCCTTGCATCAGGTGCAAGGCAGGTCTCGAATTCCCAAAAGGACTGAAATTCCAATGGTTATGATCCAAAGACAGACGAGGGAAAATACAGAACGGAACATACCAGCGGTGTTATTGCAGTCGGGGGCACACAAATGCCCTCATCCCCAATGTGTGGATCGGAAACCTTTCAAACGACAAGAACACTTAAAGAGACACGAAACAACGTAAGCCCTTCATTCTCTTCCATAGTTTCCTAGAACATCAAGGAATATTTCCTAATCAACTGCATATAGCGTGCACAGCGGCAAAGAGCACCATAAGTGCCCGTTCTGTTCCACTGGTTTCAATCGCACGGACAACTACCGGGTACATCTTGAGTTACATACTCATACAAAGGGGCGAACACCGTATTTCGAAGAGGCCCTAGCCGTATTTTTGGAAGAGCAGAGCAAGACCAAGCCAAGACGGCAAGGAAGAAAGCCCGCTCGAGTTAGGACCCTTTCAAAGGCGGCCAGACGGCAGCGAGCAAACAGGTTGTGATGTTCGACAAATCGAGTATGAAGTCGCACGAGAAAAAACATTCCATGGTACTGGGTTTTTCTTCTTGTTCATTTCGATATGTGTAGAGTTCCTGATTTTTTGTTTTCGTGGGTTGGCGTCTGTGTGATGCTGTTCGCCATATGCCAAGGCGTTTCTATTATACACATAGGAGGTATGGCGTTATTCGCAACAACCATGCATTCTGGTTGCAGTCAGGTTTGGGACAGCTGGCATGGTGGTAATTCATGTTTTGTGGGTGGCTGGTCAATACCTAGTTAGGTATCACGAGGACTAGTTTACAATGGAGTACCGTTGAAACTCATTCATCGATCCCAAAAGCTGCTACTACCATTTCGACGTGAACTCGTTCAGACAGATAGATAGTATTATCACGTCCCCCACGTCATGCCTATCGTAAGCATTCTTACATTGTCCCAGCTCAAAATGCGTCGTGATACACCCCGCATAGTCTAGTTGCAATGGTGTGTCTCAGATTTCCAATCATGGCGATAAAGTGCACCTCTCACCAATATGGCCGAGACATGACAGTCCAATGAGCACTAGCTAAACCTGAATCGTGATCACGCCTAGGCTGATTTAGCAAAGTGCATTATCCGAGCACATATTACAAAATCCCGGTGATGGCAGTAAGTCTCGTATCTGCTAATTACCGTACAAATCTACTATAGCAGTATTGAGACTACCACGGAGAGTTGTCGTACCCTCGGCCCCGAACATTTGGGCTGTCTATCAAATGTTACGGGATAACTGCTGTGTAGACAGGAGTGATGAAACCTACAGAGTTACATCCGTCATGAGGATTAATACGACCCAACTGAGCGATGTGACGGCTTTATTAAGGCGTAACAGAGCATGGAAACGTGGCACGATACAACCCAGTATACGCAAACAAGGCGGACGGGAGCCGTGAAAGGGGCACTATCCGCAAGCATAATATCAAGCTCTGTTGCCTACCAATGGTACAGCGTTACCGCAGCAGTGCTTGATACTCGCAAAGGGAAACGAGTCCGTTCAGAACAGCAACGAGATTGGCTAATCACACAATCATCCGAGCATAGAAGCGTGAGTCTCGTTCAGCGCTGTTCCTTGTCTGACTGCCGGGATGGTTTTTTTTTCCGGGGAGGGAGGTTACGCACGAAAAAATCTGCAAATGATATCTCAGCGTGTTGACTAGTGTTAGCCGTTGGGTAGTCCCACAGGCGCATGAGAATTGTCCGTAGCAGTCATAACAGCCAGCTGAGGTTTTCCATACTGGGTCTTCGGTATTGCCCGCCGCTTCCCGCATGAGCAAGCATAGTGATGTAAAACATTGGGAGTCAGAGTTTCCCGAACAAGGTATATCATGGACTATCGCTGAAGGGCCAACAGATTAACATTATGGTTATATGCAGCCCTCACTCCTTCGTTTGATTAACGTAGTTTAAGGGACCGAGGCGTGTCTGTAATCTTCACTTCGGTTGGACAATATCCTGGCATCACAGATTAGAAAATACTCTGACATGCGTATTTGAAAGTTAAACATGAAGTACTTCTATCGTAGTAAAGACCTTGCGAATAGCGGTGAGGGAGCGAGGTAGAGGGGAAGGGGGCCTAGAGAGATCTGAGCCTTCAGCCCAGTAGAGAGAGCAAATCAACTTGCTAGAAAAATGGGCAATCCGTGGCCTACCTGTCCTCGTCCACGTGGAGACTTCAGCTAGGGCCCCGGGTTCACAGAGCTAGTGACACCAAGTATGTGAAAGCAAACAATATTTTAAATACATCGCGTTCCAGCGTACCGTCTGCCCTAGCGCACATTGGATGGGCATCCTACCTAAGTGAACAGCCCGAGATTGGTTTGTTCCGGTTGGACATGACATTAGCGGGCTTGGAAGCCAGAGAAACCGGTTTCCAGACGGGAAGAGATCGCAATATACTGCCTCTCGTATGAGATCTTCAAATTAGGGCATCTACAGTACTCGGTGTGCTGAAAAGACTGTGAGCCTCATAGTGCTCAGGCTAATTTTTCAGACATTTTTAATTCCAATCCAGATACTGACTGAAGAATCATTCTATAGGTTCACACACCAGTACAACACGCTTCTCTTGCTAGTAGTCATGCTCGCCAACAATCTTTGTTTACTCGGCACCGGACTGGAGTCATGAAATACCTGCAAGTTTTCATTTCTTATGGACTGACGTTATACAACCAGTTTTTTCTGGCAGAAGCCCCGGTGGTTGTTGTGGCTCTTAAGAATACTCTTCCCATCGCCGTGTCACAAGACGGAAAGCAGCTCACGCGGATGTAGTGGGAGGACAATGGTTTCATGATTACATCGCCACATCTCAGAATGTAACTGTGAATATGAGTATTTCAAATAAATCCGGGTCAAGGATGTGCTCTAGTCTAGAGCTACCTACACACATGTATCTGAAGGGCATTCCGAAGCACGAGCCACGTTGGGAATGAAAATAATGTGTTGGCTATGGCTAGTCAAATAACGTTTCAGATAAGCTCTCGTGATCAAGCAAGAGTAACGTATAGCCAAAGGTCGAGTCTTATTTGCTGTTTTTATGTGCATGCGGCTTGGAGGATGACGGATAGAGAAGCACTGCGGAAAGATTAGCAAACACTAATGAATCAGTTTTTCTTCTTTCAGTAGTCCCTGTTAGTATTCTCACTCTATTACTGTGCTGGCAGACCTGAGCATTTTAGTAGGCAAGAAGATGCCAGGCTATATGCTTCAGCTCACTAAAATAGAATGTTCTACACGCCTAGCCTATCCCCGGCAAGTAATTACGATCGATCCGCACTGACTACGTTACTTCCAGGGCCTTTGCTCTGGGGACGGAAAAGCAAGGGAGGTTTCCTTCCCCGGAAATATTACAAACCTGCTACCATGGTAGGCTATGTGCCACTATAACATGGTATCTGGTGATACCACATGCCATGGGAAGAACCATTCATCTTCTACCCTGAACGTCGGATATACTCCTCCTACAGGTGCCCACCACGTTACATTTAATTATCTAGAAATTACAGTATCCAGCGCGTGCTGAGTTCTAAAATCCTTGATTACCTTTTTGTCCCCCTCTCCTACATCAATATTATTGTTTAGTTTAGTCTTTCTAACTACCATCTTAGCTGTGACCTAGGCATCTAAATGCAAATCAGCTTGTGGTGGCATTCATTACAGTTGTAATAATGGGCCCAGTAAGACAGATCACCAAGATCTGGGTTGACTTTCATTGTCCCCAAGTTTGCTGCGGATCAAAACGCGAAGCGAGCACCATGGGAAGATAGCCACCGCTGCCTATGTTTCTATTACTGTTTTGAAAAATAAAAAGGGTTATGTGGTTCACCTAAGACTAAACTTTACGATTCACTGGAGTCGAAACCCCCCTATGCCGTAATCAACCCTGGTATAAATGCAAATAATAATTAATTACTGTACTCGTCCTGCGATTCTGTGTCAAACCCAAAGCACATCCTCGTGGCTTTTCCGGGCGAATTGATTTTTCGTACAGGTTGGAGATGAGCATGAGGAAATACATTCAGCAAGTGCAGCTGGGAAGTTTTGTGTCGCGAACCCCAAGTAGGTGCTCAGGCGCGGGCAGCTTTAGTCACCGCCAAGCTTCGAATGTGCACAGCCCAATATGACATCAACTTTCGCCACCAAACCCTCCATCGCGACTTCGTAGAGCATATTGACATTCGTCGACCTACCTTAGCATGACCTATATCTACATGCGACAGCGATTGTTTCATTCTTGGTTTTAGAGATGGACATTCTCCCATCATATAGTGAGGCAACTTCTCGGCTCGACTGGCTGTCGCTCGTTGTACCGTTCGTCCCCGCACCAAGCTGGACATCCTGCTGTCTCGTGGATGGTCGATTCTACGACTACTTCGCGCCTCGCTTATGGCAAGATCCACTGGTGACCATCAGGCAGCTTGGTCTGCACCCAAATGATGGTAGGCCCCTCTGCTAGCATTGTTGTGGCGAGCCTCTGTCAATCACAACCTATCGCGAATTAGGGCGTAGCGCGCAATCTATTCTACCCTCGCGCAGAAGAGAAAAGGAATTGAAACAGGCGCTTTTATGCTGACTTTTTCCAGATATTGCTTGGTACAGGCGCTTCATCCACAAACATGCGTTGTATATGCGGTTCCAGACACGCTGCTTGGTGAAGTCATTAGATTTTCGGGCTTTCGCCTTGAGACCTTCCGGACTCTATTCAACGGATGCTAGCGAGCGAGCGATATCTGAGAGCTTTAAGTCATTACCAAAGCTGTTTCCTAAGCTGACGTGTCTCCTGATTGATGGACATCCGGAGCTTGATCCCGGTTTCCTGGCTACAGCTGAGAGCACTACTTCTCATTCTCTCGAGCAGTTGGATCTCGCTCGTTGCCGCCAGGAGCTGACCCCGAAGCTGTTTTGCCAGCAATCATTTCGTGAACTGGTCTATCTCGATGTTTCGTACATCCCTGGATCACTCAGGGGCGCCGTTCAGAGCTCCCTAAACCCTACATATCTTCCTGAACTTCGCGTCATGAAAGCTCAAGGGCGTGAAGCAGACGATGCCACCGCACAATTGCTATTTCAAGCGTTTCGCCTTCAGCTTTGGAGCATTGATCTTAGCCATAACAAACTTACTGATAGTACTATTGATGCTATCTTGGCTCATTGCTTTTCTTCGTTATCGTTCCGTAACGACGCTCACTTCCAGGTCGAGGGCAAAGTGGTACTGCCGAAGAACCTAGGCAGTCGCCAATACGGTCCTTTCGAATTCATTCAAGAATCCTCACAGAGCGCCACTTTCACGCATCCTGAGCGATACCTCTCCGATGCTCCTGTGTATACTCATAGATGCAATCACTCGGAGCTACGTGAGTGGCAGACTATCCGCTCGGATGGCGCTAGTCCGTTGAGACGTGATGACGCTGGGACGGTCAAGCAACTGCTACTCAAAAGTGCTTTGCTAGCAACGAGCGAAGCACCCAAGCAACTGGCAGGAGCACTACACTCCTCTAGAGGAGGCATTACGCACCTGTATCTCAACCACAATAGCCTCTCTGTGTACGGTGTAGGAAGACTGCTTCAGTTGTCATTAGGCAGATTGGAGCACTTCGAATGTGATCGCATTCTCTATAGGCCCCCTGTGCCACTATCGGATAAATGCCAGAAGCAATTGCGCGTTGCTGGCGCTGTCGGACTGTCCCACCTGTTAAGGCCCGTCTTTTCCTCGAGCCTCCAATCACTACGAGTGCACCATTCACTGGTAACACAAGTACCAGTCATATTCGCAGAAACTCTACCTACAATGACATCTCTAAAGCTTTCAGAAGTAGTCTTTCTCAGGAATGTGAGAAGGATTTACCCTCAACGATTTGTGCCTGATATGAACCCACGTATAGTCTCCCTCACGTTGACCAACATCCCGACACGCTCCGTCGGGCGTGTCATTGAACAATTGATATCTTTCCTAGATCTAGCTTCTATGCAACAGGAAGCAATTAGGCGAACTAGATCGGATATGAATGATCATCACACTGCAGTCCTCAGCGGTCTTCGTCATATCCGACTCGAACTAGATCCCGATTTCTCCGACGATATGATAGACTCGTCTTCGGGCCATGATATAGATTACGACAAGCTTCTCGATCCTGGAGACAACGATTTTGCTAGTGACACTTTTGGCTTCTTCGAAGATGACAGGAGAAGCGCACCAAACCAACCTAAAACTCAGAGACGGTCCGAAAAGAGCGATCTGCGCCAAGAGAATGTCGAACAATATTCTGACTGGAAGTCTGGTCGGTTAAGGTCATCACCGTACTCCGAGACTGATTCTCAATTCATCACTTATCATGAAGATGCATCTAATTCTTGGACGGGAAATGTCTACTCAATCCTCGTGTGGATTGGTCCCGGAACGATTGGGCCCCATCCCGCTGTCAACGAGTACATGTGGAATGTCCAAGATACAAGGTTGAGAACCGACGTCGGTCCGGCGACGCCGAGCCATGTAGACGCCGGAGTACCACCATTAACATACATATTCTACGCTGCGTGGAATGTTATGTTATATCCTAAGAATCTTGCTGCAGCGGTGCAAACCTGCAGCGCTGAACCACTTCGAGATGTAGTAGGGGCTATCAAAGAATATCGTATGGGGACGAAAGGTACAAGTCGCCACTGGAATGGGAAGTTGGAGCTAGTCCACTCAAATCAGTCGTCATTTTATCACGCCTCAAATTATTGGTGTTGAATAAACGTATGTACGGGCATTCATTTCTAAACAAGACTAATTTATTATCTGTTTGAGTATTTACAATAGGTCTTACTCACTATCGATAATATGCAAGTATAATAAAAAGACCACTCCAACCTCCCGAGTGCGATGACTAGTTCACGGTGATGGAGTAGCCAGTAGTGGTCAAGACAGCCTTCGAGCCGACGAATGGCTCCGTTCCGGCACCAATGCTAGTAACGTATTGACTTGTAGATAGCCCATTGTTTGTGGTGAGGTAATCGAAGAAGTCCAGCAGGTCACCGCTGAAGTTGGTGACCTGTGATGCGGCAACGAAGCTGAAGACGTGCATGTTGCCGTTATAACCTTCGTAAAGCTTCCACGACACCCCATCGATGGTGGTGGTTGCGATAGGGCTGCCGGTCGAAGAGATGGGACCCGCACCACCGAGAGCGGCCAGCCAGACCATGATCTCGTATTCTGACGATCCACTTGACGACGAGGATGTAAAGGCGTCGTACGCCACATTTGCGACGATGCCAGAGCCGGTATAGCTATGAGACTAGTTAGGTTCCACTCTAATTTGCCGTCGTGGTGAGCAGTATAAACACAGGTTTTTGTAGCTTACGAGTACGCCCATTTTGTAGGGATGCTCGAGATGGCAGAGATCTGTTTTGCCGAAGCCTGGATGACAGCGTTGGCGTACGACTTGACGTTGTAGTTACCGCCAGACCATGACCATGATGTTGACCAGGCAATGGTGCTACCCGAAAGGCTGTTAAAGGTTGTGCACTGGCTGCCGGTTCCGGAATCCTTGCCCCAGAGGTTGTTGTAGAGAACTGTGGCAGTTACGATTAGTCCAGCGCACTTACAGAAAGCTGCTACAGCAAGAAGCAGATGGTGTTGACAGTACTTACTGTACGAGCCTGTCTGTACCGAGTCCCATTGTCCACAGAATGTCGTCGCTCTCTTGTCGACGGTGGGCGTTGGCGTCGCGAGGGCCAAGCCTGCTAGGGCAGCTAGGGCGAAAGACTTCATCATGATGGCGAGACTCTGTCTAGACGATTCGAGAGGCGATGGGCTGTGGTTGAAGCTGTCCTAAGCAGCATGATTCTCTACACGAGGAAAGCCCCCAAGCCTTTTGAATGTCGAGCACCGTTCACAAGTGTCGTCATCGGACTGAATTTTTCCATGGCCGTTTCCTAATTCGAAAATCCAACATAGGGCGACGGGCGCCATACCCGGTCTGTTGCGGTCACCAAGACATCGGCATCCTGGACGGGCATAACTTGTTTCGGCGTTGAATGCCCGTTTACAGCGCGGAGCATCGTCTGACGAACCAGGATCTGTATTCGTGTATTTCTGGAAGGCCGTTTGGGGTAGATAGCCTCTGTTTCAGACTAGGTTAGCTAGAGACTCCAACGCCATTCCCGGGCCAATGTACCGGGCAGTGCCATCAGCGGAGATTGGTGGAATCCTAGGGAATTCCAATCTATCTCCGTCAAATGGGTGGCAGCCATTGTCTTGCCAAGCGCGCCGTCCTGCGTTTCTCTTACTAAAATACAGGACGCTTTCCATTGCCGGGCTTGACTGGGCACTTTGCGGCAGTTCATGATCTGCATTACCGTAGCGAGCCGACCAGCGTGTACACGTGTGCTTACCTAGGTGTTCTTGGTTGCCCGGCACGTTGTCAGTGACGCCGAGTCCCTTTTCCTTCCTCCCCCAGATGTGCATCCTGATGAAGGGACAGTAGTGAAAGCCTCCGAAAGCCCCGATATTGTGGCTGCCGCTTCCGCCCTAGATAACCCGCCATCGGCAGACCGATCGGGCACCCAAGAGCGCCGGGCACGGCGCTGGTCTCGGTGGCGTGGATTAAAGCTCCGCAAGCAGCCGGGACATGTAGATTATTATATAATCATTGTTCAATGGCTGTGAGAAATAAACAATCAACAGGCACAATCAACAAGCACAGTTAACAGACGGCGCGTCGGACGTAATGAGGGCTTGAGGAACCCCTGTAGCGCTAACCCGATACGCCACGCAGCCTCGGCTGTTTGGAGAAGCTTGTTCCTCCATCTCCCATACCAGCATCATGATGGGATGAGAATGTGCCATCTGACAAGTATTGAGAGAGCAAATCAAAGAGGGAAAACTCTAAAGTCAGCTGTTTCCAAGACCTTGTGATAGAGATCTTCTTACTCTCGATTGTCATCATGTCAGCTAGCGCGAAAGAGAGAATTGCTGCGATCGGAAGCCACTTAGCGCCGCCGAACAATGGTTCAGAAAGCTTTGAGGGCATACCTACGATTCAGAAAGTCGCCGGCAAGTCCAATGGGCCTCGCGTGTCGGGGAAAGTTGTCATAATCACAGGTACGTCAGCTCTACGGCACGCTGTGAGGTATCGGGTGTCGGCCTTTCGCCTACTACGACGAGAACGAGTGACTAACCAGCACGCCATGGTCAGGTGCCAATTCAATTATGGGGATAGGTCGAGCCGCTGCACATCTCTTCGCCGAAGCTGGCGCGAGAGCCGTCTATGTTTGCGACTTCGACAGTAAGCATCTCGAAAAGCACAGACGCGAAATCACGTCGTTATACCCCGCTGTCGACGTACACGTCCGACAATTCGACGCAGCCGACGAGCAGGCGGTCAAGGCCGTGGTGGATCACGCGATAGAGAAATACGCGCGGCTGGATGTGTTCTTTGCCAATGCCGGCATAGTAGGCCCCATGGCGCCGTTCACCGATATTAGCAAGGAGGACTTCATGAAGATAATAGATACCAACACAGCTAGGTCCGTTGCATCATTTGCCACCCTATAGCAGCCTGCCCTACTGATACTCGTGCTAGTGTATTCCTAGCCGCCAAATACGCAGCTCCCGCTATGATGAAAACCTCCTCGGAGAAAACATCAGCTTCTGGGAGTATCGTCGGGACTGCCTCCGTGGCCGGTTTGAGGTCCAACGCGGGCACTACTCCATATTCAGCCTCCAAGGCCGCCGTCGTGTCTCTTGCCCAGTCGATCTCGTACCAGCTCTCCAACACGGGTATCCGCATCAATTGTGTCTGTCCCGGGCTAATTGAGACTGGCATGACAGCTCCCACCTTCGCCTCTGCTCGAGCCCGAGGCACCGAGAAGAAACTTGGTCAGCTAAATCCTCTGAAGAGAGCAGGTATAGCCGATGAGGTGGCACGGGTCGTCCTGTTTCTGGGAAGCGACGAGGCAAGCTACGTGAATGGTCAAGCATGGGCCATCGACGGTGGACTCAGTGCTGGCCACCCCTACGTTCTAGGGAAGATGGCTTAATCTAATCACCTTGGCGACTCTGATATGCCATGGTTATCTGTAGACGACGAAATAAAGAAGAGTCGAACGGACTCACACCTGCCGAAAATGACTAGATAGGTATGCCAACTTGCTGTTGTGACTGCTGTACGCGCTAGCCCTATCTACAGATGAGCCAGAGCCATGCTTCTCACCCTTGTGAAGATGACATATCTCTTGGCGCTGAGTGGCTCGCTTCGCCCATACTGGCCATGGGACTGCTAGATGCCGAGACAGGGGGCCTGTGCCTGCAATGCATTTGTGGAGAGATTCTATTCTCCAAAAACAATAATCATGTAAGCATCGATCTACTCTGTGCTGGTCTTATAGTAGAGTGTCGTTCTCGCCTTAACGTTCTGAGGTCTAATCATATCAGCCGTCTTTCAAGAATATATACGCGTCTATGTACGCGTCTATTACCTGGGCAACAATTCCTGGTCCTCTATCATCACAATATGTATTAGCTATAATAGCCGCGAGCAGCGTTCCGTTTGGGTTCCAGGTCGGTCACACGTGGGATATGTGGGATATGTGGGATAGATGGTACAGAGTATGTGGGACATAGGTGACGTTCAACCCCTCATGGTTTAAGGCGGCTTGGCAACCTCGACTCTATGAGAGCCGCGTAAGCGCACCCACTTTCCGAAGGGAAATACCACGTCGGATGTCCACCTCATGCCGCTTCCTCTTCCTCCAGAAGGAGAAGAAGGTCTTGACAGGGCCGTGATGTTTAATCCGGTCTAAATGATTGGCTGTCTCATATTGGCGTTTCTAACCTCGCGACTAAGGTGATTGACGCTGATCTTCTTGGCCTCAATCTTCTCGATATGCAGACCCCTCGTTGACGACTCACCTTCCTTAACGACGACCTAGCCCGAGAGAGTCCAGCACGAAAGGCGCTATGTATCTGGCGAGTAGTCTGATGCTACGTTGTAGTAGAGGCGTTAGAGCAAAGGGGCTGCTCGTAGAGATGTTCCGATTTGGGGAAGATGTCTTGTGAGGAAGATCAAATTCCGTTTTCGACCAGGAGGGATTAGGGTATAAAAGGGGAGGATGCGACTTCAACTTTCATGAGACTTTTCTCGGTCGACATCCCATTACCTGGGCCTTCCTGATATCTGTCGTCGAGGCAGTCAGTCATCATGGTCAACGTACGCAACTTGGCCGCCTCTTTGGCGTTCTCATCTCTCCTCGGAGCCACCGTGGCCCATCCCGGCGAGTCGAAGGAGCAAGTTCGACGTGAAATCTCGGCTTACAGAGAGGCTCAACATCTCGGCCGCCGTGCCATAAGCGCCTGCGCGTCTTCACCCAAGACAGCGGCTCTAAAGGCTCGGGCTGCTGCTCGCCGTGCCGCTGCTGCTGACGCCCTTCGCCAGAAGCGTGGTCTTACTCAGAGTGAGTGAACTTTGGGGAAAAGGTCACAAACATGAAAACATGAGTTAACGCATTAGCAGAGACTCTCAAGACCAAGCGTGACGAAGAGGGTTTCGAGAAGTGGTCTGCTGTTGACCACGACTCCACGTCTCTTGGCTATGATCTTGATACCTCGGTGGAAAACATCTTCTCTTCGAACTCTACCTGCACTCTCGTTCCCGAAGTTACCATTGGACCTTACTGGGTTGGCGGCGAGCTGATCAGGGTAAGTCCTCATATTCATACTTCATTATGGCTCCAAGCCGGCGCTTGCTACCATTGAGAGCACTACAAATGAATGACCTAACACCGCATACTACAAGGCTGATGTCACTGATGGTCAATCTGGTGTACCCCTGCACCTTGACCTCCAATTCCTTGACCTCAACACCTGCGAGCCCATTCCCGCTGCTACTCTTGTCGATATCGTAAGTCTTCTCCATTTTCACCTCTCTGCCCCCGTAAGGGCAATCTCTCAAAAAAGGATAGAAAGCCGACTGCCTCTTATAATCTTATATAACCAATAGCTAACAAGCTTGGCTGCTATAGTGGGCTTGCAACTCCACGGGTGTGTACTCTGGCGTTGCCTCGCGAGGCCAAGGCGGTCTGAACAGCACCCACGGTCGTGGTATCCAGAGCACCGATGAAGACGGAGTCGTCCAGTTCGACACCATTTTCCCCGGCCACTACACCGGACGCACGCCCCACATCCACCTGATGACGACCTCGGGAGCAACTCTTCTCCCCAACGACACCTACGTTTCCACCAGTGGCATCCCCTCGCACATCGGCCAGCTCTTCTTCGACCAGGATCTCATCTACGAGACCAAGTCCATTGAGCCCTACGCCTCCAACGCGCAGTCCCTGACCCTCAACTCGGCCGACGGCATCGGCATCAGCGAGGCCACAGTTGACTACGACCCCTTCGTCGACTACGTCCGTCTCGGCGACGACCTTAACGACGGCCTCCTCGCGTGGCAGACCGTCTTTGTCGACACCACTGCTGACGTCTCCAGCGCCCGCAACGAGGCCGCCCACTATTACGAGGGAGGCGGCGTCTCCAACAACAATGGCGGTGGTGGCGGCCCCGGTGGTCCAGGTGGTCCAGGTGGTCCCCCAACTGGCTTCCCTACTGCCCCGCTCAGACTCTAGATAAGAGGGTGTAGCTTGCATGAGATTTAGGATGCCCTGGGTATCTGTTCCCAAACAAAAAAAAATTCCGATGGGGAAGGTAGTGGTTCTCTGTGGATATACTGGGATGTCGCCCTTTTATGAGAATGCTGTCTCTCTGGGCCGTATACGGCGACGAACCAAATACATCTGTCTTTACCGCCCATTTATGCCTTGTCTTGGTGAGATCATCAGATTTGTGTGAGTGGACTTTGCAACTCAACAGGATGACGGGGAAACCCTATAATCACTAGACTTCTCTTTCCTCCAAGACATGCACGAGTCCTGCGTGAACAACTTAACAGCTTTGAAATTGGGGAGATTGTAGTGGTAAAGGGTCCTAGCATAATTGCATTACGATCAAATGGGGGCTATAATATTCTATTAGACGCTCCAACCGTAAGCGTTGAAGGGTTGAAAAAGCTAACAAGGCCAGAAATTTCCTAGCCTCTTCTAACCTGTGCCAGGCTTGCTATCCTCGGGATGCTCTCATCAATTGCTCACACAGGCATCTCTTGATCAGCGCAGATGCATATACTAGAGTTCCCACCTTACAGTTATTGGCAAGGTGCACACACACACACACACACACACACATATATATATATATATATATATATATATATATATATATATTATATT